>JAUUEB010072960.1:0-15657 GCA_032362205.1 Clione limacina | reverse complement strand
ACACACAGACACACACACACACAGACAGACCAAACGAAAATATACCCCGAGTCACAATAAATTGTGATCGGGGAATAAGAATTTATTGCTGGTACTCAAATTGACAATTTTGAGGAGACCAATCGATTGGTACCACTTTATATGTTAGCCGGTATGAAAATAAGAAAGATATCGGGTTCAAATCAAATATGGTCGCCGTCCGACACATTTTTTGTTGTAGTCTATGGGATTTGGCATATAGGATGGAAAAGTAGTAGTAAAGGAAATAAATCAAGCACATGTAGTGCATTTATAAATATCGTCACAAGAGATATCTCTCATCCGGATGTGAAAGAAGATGAGAGCAACCTGTTCATGTATGACTAACAGCTGATTTATTCTCGTGCATTGGGCTTTTTGCATATTCACCAATGATCAATGTATGACAAAGCAAGACAGCAAACAGGATTTACGTTAGAATATAATCCCTAAGTCTCCATTTCAGAACGCAGCTGTCGACCACATGAAGTTGTCGTATATGACGTGTCAGTTATACTCTGGGTTATCACATGACCTTCTGAGATACATCAACGGTTAATTCACTCTTTCAAGGACTAAAAACAGACAGCAAATGTAATCCCCTGTTTTAACAGATCAACCTCACCAGTATCATTTAAAATGATCCAGAGGTTAGAATCAAGACGTGTTCATAACATGAAACCTGATATGGATATTCCTGCACGACAAGTTTGTCATACAAGGTCAATCCCAGTCGAATGCTTAACGTGCAGATAGTTGCATTAAGTCATGTTTTTCAACCAAAGCAACAACACTCACAATCCCAGGTTAAGTAGACTGTTCCCAAGTTAAGAAAGTGCATACAAATAGAATGTTGATTATACCTGTGCTAGTTTCTCTTTGTTAGTAAGTAAGTCTGTGAATGTGGTGTGTGAGAAAATGACAATGTTTCCCATCCGCAAAAGAGCGCGCATTGATTTATACATACGACACACGGGAGCGGCTCATACTCTTGCCTTGCATGGTCTTCAAGGGCCAGACACCTTTTTTATCATACAGTGCATTTGTAAGAACACTTTCAACACATCGCTAACAAAGAAGATTTTTGGAATATTAAAGTAGCCATTATTGTAGTAACAGCCTAAGACACAAAATGTATATTTGCTGCATATTGAAAGTCTGTATAAAGTACACTTCAATTTAGGTTTAAACTGGCAAACACAGACAGGAACAATTAGCGCTAGCTCTACCTTCTACCAGCAATGTCGAACAGAGAGGGTTCATTTACAAATGGCAATTTAAAACTCAGCATTACAAAGGTCAATACCAGACCATGACCAAACTGGTTATAGAGGCGATATTGACAACAACTGCATCTTGATTTCATGTAAGAAACACTGTATGCACATACTGAATTATTAACTGTTTCTTTATCAATGCAAGATAAATGAGTACCAGATTGCATGCAACTGTGCCAATATTTACAAGATGTGTCTATGTGAGTGTGGTGAGTTTATAGTTGTTCATCTGACTACCAAAACAATGCAAACAATTGTATTTCCAATTTAAGTACAAACCATATATATATTTTTTATGAAAATGACTTCAACTGCATTCAAATCCGGATGATCAATCTCTCCTGTGTCGATATTCATAAATGCACCATCTAAACCGACAAAATAAGAACCAATTATAGCTTTTGATTACGAATATTTTACTTCCTGTTTTTTTCATAATAGAAAAATACCACTTTACGTATCACCCTGTTCATTATTATCCTCAGCCTGAAGAACAGCGACAGCCTGTACAGTAATCTACGTTTCAATTTTACATATCCATGAAATGAACTCTAAATCGATATAACTAGTGTTGCTTCTGAAAAGGTTAATGTTCGGTTTTTTGGTCGACCTCGTTGCGTGAGAAAAAAACAGCAAAAGTTTTTTTTGTCTCCACATTTTGCAATTAGTGCAATTGGTTATCAACTGCTACTTATTCAATCAAAAGAACAAATTACTTTCTAAACACGGGTTTTTTTAACGAAAAACTTCAATTGCCCTGTAAGCTGCCAAAACTTCCCTGTGGAAAGTGCTATAGTTTCTTTCTGTCAAATTTAATTTCTTGGAAAAAAAATTCAATAGGAACCCATAAACTACCGTTAAATTGCTCGAGTTTAGCACCTATGCCATTTTTTGATGATTCGACTGTGAGAGAAGTGCGAGAGTCTGCACGTGGATGATGAAGTAGTGTTACTTTGCCGAGTAACGCCTTGGCTGATTGGAAAGCTTGTTCACATTCTGCTGACCATATAATCTTGTTTCCACTGCCGATATCAGAAAGTTTATGCAAGGGATTAAGAATGGTTGCTATGTTTGGGAGGAAACGATGATAATTGTTAATCATACTTAAAAACCTTTTCAGGGAACTTTTGTCTACTGGAGTTGGAAAATCAACTAGAACCTTGATTCTTGAGGCGAGGGGAAGTATCCCATGCTGAAAACCGTGATGACCTAAGAAGTCTAATTCCCGCACGCCGAAAACGCATTTTGCTTTGTTGACCACTAGACAATTTTCTGCCAAAAGGCGAAAAATTGTTCTCAAGTGCTCTTTGTGTTCAGCAGCTTTCCTACTGCCTACCAGAATATCATTCGCTGATATTAAAAGAATATCTGTTTTCTAAAATTGCTATAGAGAGTGGAATAACTGAAACCTCTGCTCCACTATCAACGAGAAAACAACTACCTGTAGTCAAGTCTGCAACAGAGAGCGTGTTTTTGACCTTGTCATTACCAACCGCTGCCATGCCTAGCGGTTGGAAAGGGAGTTTCCCTTGTAGAAGGGAGGGGGACTGCAACCTGACTCGCACATAATGACCTTCACGCCAAATTAAATGTGGTAATAACAAACCAATGGCTCTGAAGATGCTGAAGACGAATTAAGAGAGGATGTGCCACCAGAAGCCTGTGAAAATGAGTTAGAGCGCCTTGAAGAAGACCGTGCATGAGACTGCTTACGGTCGTTGAATCTGTAGGACTTCTTAAAGTTGCGGTTTGCTTGTCCCCTTGGTCCGTATTGCATCGCATCAATTTCTGTAGGGGGGTTGAAGCAGGCGGCTGGGCGGATTCTATCGAAGTATGTTCTACTGAAGAAACAGCGCTATCGCTTGACCAGAGGACTCCCAAATCCTGTCTGAGGCTTCGGCAAGTTTGTCGATATCTGAAAAGTTCTGAGCAGCCAGAATAGGACGCATTGAGGGAGGTAAATTTGCAAGAAACAATGCACGTTTGAGTGTCTGAGGGTCATTATTGAGATTCTCCATCTTCCGTAGAAGTTCTGTAGGTCTGCGGTCACCCAGACCATTGAAATTTAAAAGTTCGGAGTCTCTCTCAGCCTGGCTTTTGCCAAATGTTTTAAGCAATGCAGATTTAAAGGCGACATACTTATCCTCCTTAGGAGGATGAAGCAAAATGTTTTAACCTCCTCGGCTACAGAAACATCCAATTTTGCTATAACATAGTCATACTTTGTTTGGTCATTAGTGATTTGACGAGTACCAAACTGTGCCTCTATTTTAGCAAACCACACTTCTGGTGATCTCAACCAAAAATCAGGAAGTCTCAAAGAAACGGCGGCAACGTTAGGAGTAGATGTGTGTAATTCACTTAGTTTGTTGGTCAACTCTCTTATTAATTCCTCAGACGTAGACATGATGCTAGTTCTGCGTGTTGAAGTCCGGGGTAACCAATTTAGAGGTCATAAAGACTCACCTTGTAGCTCTTGTGAATTTGTAAACACGAGGTTGAATTTGCTTACACTGCCGGCTGATCTAACGATGATCCAACAATAAGGTTTGCTCCGTGCCCGGAGCTATATTGCGATCTTCTCAAGATACGTTGTTTGATTCACGATTTTCTTATAAGTTCATAAAATATATTTACAAAGGTTGTGTACCTCTCGCGAGGCAAATGACTGTGGTGTTGAGATGCGACTCTAGTGTCTGCCGGACACATGAAAAAAGAAACTTCAATAAATAGTTAGTTAGTTCTTGTAAGTTGCGCATTCGCAGATAAACAATGTCGTTGGATTATGGGTATAGCCGTGGCAACGAATGTATTTACAAACAATATGGCTGCGCCCTACAATGCGATATTACAGATCATTCTTATCCTCGTCTCTTAATGTGCTTATGGTGGATACAGCTGAATACGGCGGTCGGACACTGGTACTAAAATACGATATTGCCTTTCTTTATAGTATGAGCTGAGGTTGTGATTCCTGAAGATTCATTGAATAGAAATGGCACTGTGGCTGCGGCAAGAGGAACGGATATCGTAGGAATCAAACCAGTGCGCATCGCTTAACAATTAAGTGTGAAACCAAAAGACCCCAATGAGGTATGTGACAATAATAAATCAATTTTAGCGCTTTTTAACCCATCATGAAACATTCAGTCTTTGATTGATTTCATCAATTGATTTATCGATCTCAGTCTATCTATACCGTGAACATATCTATAGGTGGATGCCTCACATTCATAAAACGATTGACAGACATGTGCATGCATCAAACATGAAGTTAACGTTTTATCATTATTAATTATCCACCATGTTGATTCTCATAGAATTGACAATTAATAAGTGAAGAATCAATATCATATCAGCTTTGATCAATTAGAAAAGTACAACATTCACAGTGACAAAAAGACTCTACAAAGTCTTTATATTACACTAGCGGGTTAACCAATTGTTGCCGTTACGTGGCTAATAGTAGTCAACAAAATGTTTTGTGACTTAGTACTGGGTCTTGCCCGGAAAGGATACATAAAGAAAGAAACACGAATTTGGCTGACTTTTTAACCACCCTGTAGACCTCTCTCTCTCTCTCTCTCTCCACTATGCACAAATATGCCACCACCCCCTTTTTTAAAATCATATTTTGAAACACCCCGCATTATAATTTACTTTTGGTTTCAGCGTTTGTTTACATTTATTTTAATACGGAAATAGAAATTTGTGTTCATTACGTTTAGTCGCGTCTATTATGTGCCTCAGGAAGAGGATGCATTTGTTTCCATATTTAGTTCATGCGATCTTTGTTCTATATTTTCTCTGTAAAATTCGCACCAAAATTTAAAAAGCCCATAAATTTTCTTACAGTCGGCCGATTGTCACCAAAAGCTTAACCACACAACTGGTAATTGCTACCAACATTTTGTGAAAGTTTCAGGTCGATTGAGTCTAAACTGTGGCTGTAATCCTATTGCATACACACACACAGATACACAAATGAATTATATTATGTAGAAGAAGCTTGTTGAACGCTCCCGTCTAGTCTTGAGTATCAAGCAGAGTTTTTTAATTGCATTACTGAGTATCTAAATAGAATCGATACCTTCGATACTTAGAAATCCATTACTATGAATCGACCATACCTTTGCCAGATAGGATCGCCCGTCCTTAACTTTAAGTCTAGTACATCTGATCACATGAAGTCATGAAATGCATGACAGCATCATGTACTAAACTCAAAGTTAACTCAAGCTCTTTTTTAAAACCAAGCTTTGTAATAGAGTTTCACCTGTCTTTCATTGGTTGTATACACTTGGCTAAGATCTGAAACATCTGCAACAAATACAGAAGAAACTTTCGTTGTAAGTGATTTTTCAAAATAAAAGATTATATTTTATTGATATAAAAAGGGATAGATGAACTTGTAACATTTTGTCTGATGGAAGCTTTCTTTTCATATAAGCAATTTCAATATAAGGGGTTTCAACTGTAGGCACAGTTGCTTCTTTTACTGTAAAACTCCACAAAGTCTTCTAGTTTCTTGCACTGCTCTCCTTGGCATATCGTTTCTCATGAAAATTGAAAAAGCTTTTTCCGGAAGGAAGCATTTTCTGTTTATTCAAGGTTTATGAGGATTTGTTACATATACCAAAGAGAAGAACAATTATGTGCCTCATTTTATTTTGATTTTTGTCATTTTCGAATAATGAGGCGTGACTTTGTGTGGGTTTTGCTGTTTGTTAATAGCAATTTCTTCAGAATATAATTGTTATTACTACTCCCCCCCCTGGAAAAATAGCAAAACTCTAAAGGAACTTGTATTATTTAATAGTAACAGACTCAAATTTTCAGAAAGTTGAAGACAATGGGGGAAGTTTTATAATAATTTTAAAGATGTTGCTATTATGTTGTGCACTTTTTAACTATTCCTGTTGAACATAGAGGTGAAAAAATTAAGTCCATTATTTGGAAATTCTTTAATAACATTTATTTCATTGGGTAAATTTTCTACCTTAATTTTGTAGAGATCCATAGGATATAAAGTAGTTGCGCTTTATTAAGGACAAAACTGATTTTATAACAGACTAGTGTATTCTATGACAAGACTTACCCAAGACTTTTATTATAGTTTTTAAAGAATTATTTTCGCTAAAATTGAAAAATTGTTGCTGATGGTACATAAAAAAATTGCAAATCTTTCCGCTGATAGTAAATATGTAAATAATGTATATATCAACAGAATAGCATATTTTACGGGTGTTGCGCTTACAAAGGTCTTCTTTGATCCATAATGTATATAACATTGAGGCACATCAGTTTTTTACTTTCTCTGTAGAAGTTATTTCTTGGTCACACTATTATATTTCTCTATTTAGAATTTTCTCACATAAATGAATATTTAATTTTCACAAAAATAATCCTTGTGCAAATGTATGAGATAAGTTTAAACAAGTAAAATAATTGTGGATTAATTGTTTGCAGTCATCTCCCCAAAATTGTCCTAGCAGTTTTGATCTTGCAAAGTGTACATTGCGAAATCAATTTGACCATTTAATAAACTATTCAACTTTGTAAAGAAAAAAGAACATGAATATGTAGTGTATTTTATTAAACCTCATAAACATGAGTCTGTAAAGCAGGTTGCTAAATCATTCAAAATCAACCAGAGTTTAAACAAGCTTACAAGGAATAAATAATCAAAAATGAAGCAAGCTGTATTGAGAAAACAAACATATGTTGAAGTTTTAAATTATTAATTTATTTTTCATTATTTTACACTGATAGAGAATTTCTTGAAGCAAGCAATACTTTGTGTGTTTTATCATAAAAATCAACATTCCAATCTTATCACATTTCTTTATAATGTTATCCCCTATTTTTGCTTTTACTATCTTATCATATCATATTGGCACTATAAGCTTTCAGCTTTTGGCCTTATCAATGACTTTGTATCAGATTAAATGGTATTGATTCATGAACATGTAAATGAGTAAAACTCTTCTTCCCGTGACAACCGTGTTGATATGGTTATGGGCAGTGAACACTTTTCAGTTATTGGCAGGTTTTAATACTACTACGTCATGTGACCTTTCCTGAATCTAATCCATTGCAACTTGTTATGTAACATATCACATCATATCATATCACAGATCATGTCATATCAAAGAGTTTAGTTTGTATGAGAAACTCATTTTACCCGTCCCTTTCCTAGCACTCTTGACACAATAAGCCACATTTGTCAAGCGAAAAGCTATTACCCCAAAGAAATATTTGTCTTTATCAATCTAAAAATCATTTATGTTGTTTTTATGTTCAGATATCTCTAATGAGTCTAAAAAAACCTCTAGATATCATTTAACAGCTGGTCTCGGTTTCAGTTATCATATTTTTTCTTAGATTCCTATGATTTGTGAAAAAGGAAATATTTGATTTCATGTTATTTGTATTAAATTTGCATGTTTGTTTCTTTTTTAAACCCTAATACCTTATCAGCATAAAACATGTGAGCTGTAAAATAAGCCATGATTCATGGATAGGGAAACAGATTGAGTCTTTCAAATTTTTCACACATTCATTGATTACTTGCCTTTTTTGTTATGTATTTCTCGTATAATGGTCATGATTATGTAGATTTTAGATATGTGCCTAAACCTCATAACCCTTGCCTTTTTATTTTATGGTTACATTACGTTTGCTGATGAGGCTTTGTCAAGGTTATGATAAGACAAATTACACTCAGTTTCTTGGGGCAGATCATTTGGTTAAGCTGTCCCTCTTTGATATTATATCCATTCTAAAGCCTCATCAGTGACAGTAATATAACCATGAAATGAAATTCAGTAACAGCTTTATGGCGTACCACCTATTACATGGCCTTTGCCTTTTATTCCATTAAACGCCTCCGCACAGAGAATGAAAATCTCCTATTTATAGATTTGTATCAAAGTAGTTCAAGTCACACATCATCGAAATTGAATTGGCTTCTATTAATTGGAGAAAATAACCAAACAATACTGTTAATGTATAACATTCAATAAGCTTCTTGGAAAGTGCATTATGAATCTTATTGAGAGAAGCATTAAAGATGAATGAAAAGAGAAAGAAAAGAGATCATGATCTAACAATGAAGGGACATTCACTATCGTTCAATGATCAAGTCCTACTTTGCTTTGCGAAATAGTTTGTTCAAATTGGGCACTTTTAATGTTTATGCAGCTTTCACAACTAAATGTGGATTATTGATATTATCAGTATTTTTAATGTACATATTTATTGACTGGCAAGATTGTTGTTCTTATTCATAATTTCAGACTTTACTAGAATGATATTTTTTTTAATGTAGCCAACCAATGATAATGGGAAAGTTCAGGTTTGATAAGGGACATGATTGAAAATGGTTTGATATTGGAACCTGAATTTTATGGAAGAAAGTGAAGTTTTTTTCATCCAATCATTCCACTTGCATCTGATATGGTTAAAATTTCATCCAGGTTCAACAATAATTCACTCCATTCTCTTTTGAGTCACAAATGAAATCTGACCTCTCCCCGTTTTTCTTATTTTTGTTACTCTCAATATATCACTGCCTATTCAAAAGTATCCTAGTTCCATCTCTGCTTTTTTTCCCAACAAATAACTGCCATCAAAATTGCACAAATCTCTAAATTAACTTTAATTTTTTCTAGTCAGAAAATATTGATGTTTTAATTTTTTTTATCTCAACTGCTTTTATCTATTCTGGACTGCATTTATGTGTTTATTTTGTTCACTATAAATGACTTCATTTTCAGACCAATCACCAGAAATAATGTGTTGAAATTTTGGCTCCTTCGAGGTTTGGGGTCCAGGGTTGACACTGCCTGTACAGTCGTCACAAGGCGCACACCATATCAATATCAGTCTGTTTGTGTAGTCATTCCATAAGTGTTTTTTGCCTAGGTTCGAGGACGCTTTAGCCCAGCACTGCCGACTTCAGTCCCTACTGCATTTATAACAAGAACTAATTGTTACAAATTTTCTTTCAATTTTGATTGTTTCTGACTTAAAATGGCAGTTGGTTTTAATGTTTTTTCTTCAATACCATTTTGCTTATTCCTTCTGGTATGCTGCTTTGTGCTTTCTGTTATGGTTATTAAAACAAAAAGATATATTTGGTGCAATATAATTTAAAATCTTTAAATTTCCATTTTACCCCATGCTTTTTATTGTTTGTATTTGCTGTTTTATATTCAAGTGAATTTTATACTTTTGAATAAATAATTTCCAGAATAATAAATACATCTTTTGATTTGTTTCCTATTTTTTGTTAACAATATCTTAGGAAAAAATATTGAATGCAACCCGCTTTTCTTTTGATATGATATTTATTTCCCTTAAGTTTTGTGAAAGACAAAATAAGAAGACTTGAAATGAAGGCCTTTATTTTGTTTTTTTCAAAACAGGGAAATGAATAGCACAGAAAAAAAATGAATTTAAGTATGCATATGATTTAATTAACACCTGAATGACTGTTATTGTAATAGAGCTTTTGCTAATCTACATAATAAAATCAATGCCTGTGTTTGTAAGCACCAGATGGCCTTATGCCAGATAAAAAAGACTTAATAGATTCTCATCACCGCCTGCATCATGAATTTGCTGCTGCATGGGTTTTGTTTTTATTGTTTAATAGATTTTCACTTTATAAAGGTCTAAAAAGGTGTTTTTAACCTCATCTTTTTCAAATTTCTCTTGAAGGGCCTGTCAATAGATAAATTAGGTGTTAACGGGTGTGCAAATTCACCCTATGTAGTGCTTGACGCATTTTTAACAGTTTTGAAAATTAGCCGCCTGGATGGAGACAGAAAAGAGGGTGTTTTTGGACTGAAAAAAAATAAAATAAAAGGTGCATGCCTTATTATGTTTTTCAGAAAAAAGTGATGAGAATCTATTGTTTTATTTTATCTGGCCTAACAGTCACAGTTTTGAATCTATCAACTCAAAACCTTCACATTTAGTTTGTAGATATACTCGAACATGCAGTTAAGCTTTTGGTATAAATTGGTCCATTCTCTGCTCTTAATTAAAATTTTGAGTATTTTTCTCTATGTTCCATTTCACGTTAAAGCGCCTTCTTACTAATTCAAGCAAAACCTAGGCTGCCCTTCAATGATGAATACATACTGAAAAGCAAGTGAATAGATTTTCACGTACTGCATTCATATAAGATCTGCGTTCTCGACACAAGATATCAAAATGTTCATTTTAGAGGGTAGTTACACAAACTTTTGTGTTTTGTTTCCTTGGGTGTATCTAGGATTTATGTTTTGATTAAGGATGCACAAATGTTCTTATTCAACTTTGTGATTTTATATTTACAGTGGAAAAAGAGCGCAATAACTAAGTCAAAAATGATTTTCATGATAAAAATACATAATATCCTGAAATTTGCAAGTCTGTAGCTCAGTGGGTAGGACAATCTGCCTTACTACGCTGAGACTCTTAGTTTCAATTCCCGGGAGTTATGCTTGCTGATTGTAAATTATGATGCAGGAAACTTTTTTCTTAACCTTATTTTGTTTACTAGGTACATTTGTCAAAAGTATGACCAAAGTTGACAAAATGTGTTCATTAAAAATATAAGAAAGAAGACAAGTCATTTGTATCAATGGAATGTATATTTAAGTAAATCTCATTTTTATCAGCAGTGTTTTAGAAGATTCTGTAAATGTAAACATATGTTTAAAGGCAATATCATGTGGCAGCCCATATTGAATTGCAGATAAAGTAAAACATTCTACCAAAATCTTCACTTTGTTTTCAGGCAAGGAAATGGCTATGGTACACAATACAATGTACACAAAAAGTGGTACCTACCACCTACCACCTTAATTTGGTTCAGAATTAAAAGAGGAATTCCTGATTTGTGAAGCAATATGATATGGACTGCCACAATATCATGTGTTTTGAGTGTATACATTTGTACAAAAATATGTATAGTCTGTATTTCATTCATATAACAGACAAATTATGAACAAGTTTTGAATTAAAACAACGTTCAACAATAACTGTTACATCTTCAGTAGAGTAAAGATATCAAAAATAAGATACAAGTTTTCCTGCTAAGACTTTCAGGGTTCAATGGCCATTCTCAAAGTTCACATAACACAACAACAACTTTTTGACGAACTGAAACTTTAAGTTAATACTGTATTAGAAATAGGTATCATAGACTTGTGGAAATATATTTTTACAAAAAAGAAAACAAATGTGTGACACTACAAATAAAAAGGACTTGTGGCAAATTTCAGAAATTGATTTTTTACATTTTTCACATCAAGGCACTCTCATGAACATCTGGATACCAAAATGAAGTCACTTTGATAAAAAATGGAATAGTTATGTCATTTTATAAGCCTAATCAAAACAAGTTTTGAGAAAACAGCCTTTGAACTTTTATGAACATGGGGTTTTCAGAGGAACTACAGTATCACACAATGTGATTTAAACACATACAAATCTTCAATTTGTCTCATAATCTTTATCATTTATGAAGATAAATGGTTGAGAAAAATAAATTGAGTGATAAACATATTATAAAAGGACACAAGGCAATAACTCAAAATGTCAAAGAGCGACTAGTGGAACATATATGAAAATAACTTCTTGTAAACATTTGTATTTCAAGATGGCCATAAAACAAATAAAAAGGCCCAACATTTTAACAGAAGAATTCTATGAAGATGAAATGCATTAGGTGAAGGGTAAGCACTCAAAAAGAGGGCTGTCTAATAATTGCAATATGTGCAACTAAAAGTTGAAATAAATGCAAAATTTTAACAATAAGGCACAACATAAATATGAATCATTTCATGACTATGAATAAAAAAAAGGCCACAAATTTTAACAGAAAAAGGCTATGTAGCTCATATGCATCAGTTGAAGGCTTATCACTCCTTAAGAGAGATCTCTCAAACACCTGTAGAAACCTTTAATTTAAGACTGCACTAAGATCTTGTTATTGTAATGTGTGTGTATGTGTATCAAAGTTGTAAAAATGCATTTCAATAACAATAAGGCACAAAGTAAATATTATGAATTCATTCATGACAACAAAATTATCTATGTAATATATACATATATATATAAACATTGAACAATATAAAAACATCAGTGACCATTAAAGAAATGTAATACTTTTAACAGTTAAATGACCAGAAATGACAGCAATTTTACTGGGTTTTTTAATACAAAAAGAAGATATTGATCATAAAAATTTTGATATGAAATGATAAAATCTGAACATTTATATCACAGGGATTGGTATCATAAAGAAACATTTAGTATCTTTACTAAAGGAAAAAGAAGCATTATTTGGTTTTAATATACTCAGCGTCACAAATATGCAATCCATCTTTCAACCGACAACATCACTGATCTCAAGTCATATCTGTCCAACGCAAGAACATGACTCTGATCAAAGCTGACTGTTTACTATCCATATCTTCACTCGGTTGTCTGCAAAGCTCACATTAAATCTTTTGTCAGACAATAAAACTGACTTAAACTTTCCATTGAACCATTTTACTTTGTTTCTAGCATAAGTGAGTAGGTCAAGCGGTGATGTAATCATGACAGAAGACAAGCCCTACGTAGGGAGATCTACATTTTAATTATATCTAATTTGATACCCTACATGTTGGTGTATATGCAATAGTTTGACTGCCTGAAAGATTATGCGCATATTTGTATCGCTGAGTATTGTTGAAAAGGTGTCACCAATTTATTAACTAACATTGTATGAAGAATAGTTCATATGACAATCAGTTTTACACAATTCATCTTTTGAGTGTGTCTTAGGTTTGCACGGAATAGTTCTTGAAATTAAGGTTAAAAACAGAAGAAAAGCATGTTCTCATATCATTGGCTCTGAATTGTTAAACAATCATCCTTAAAACAGACAAAACATATATGTAAGATAAAGGAAAATCTCCCATTCTTTGACTAGCAGACAATAGTTCTGCTATAAAAAGTCAAACACATTTCTTTGTAAATAATCTCTTAAGTGGCATCATTTATCACTCTTTTCAAACATAAAAATAGTATGTACATTTTCTTAAAACTTTTAAATTTTTGGTAACCCCTTAGGCCATATAAAAGAAAATAGTTTCTAAATGAAGCATGCGCTTGTTAAAAAAATGATTGTACAATTTTCCACAGAAGATGAACAAAAATTCATTTTTAGACAGTTCTTTAATTCTTAAGTCTTTTTTAGAAGAGGTATCAACGTGTCTCTCTCCTTCTTTCATATATAAATCTAAAAACAACAATGTGAGAATCAAAGTAACCCAGATCATTAGAAAAATTCATAAAATTTACAAGATCTTTTGTTCCCATACAAGCAAAATCAATCTGGCTACAATCCTGCAGTTTCCATGAGTTCTTCTTTCCTTTGTCCTTTTTTCTTCCTGCTAAATGTCTCTGAAAACAATTGCATTATGTTCCGCTTCTTGCCTCTGTCGCTTGGTGTCACAAGATTTGGGTTTGACGAACATCTTCTGTTGCCATCTCTTGACAACGAGGCCACGTTTACTGTTCTTGATTGTATTCTTGGTAGGGACTCAGTAGAGGATGAATTACTTAAGCCTAAGAGAAAAAGAAAAAAAACACTTGAACTTGAACTTGAGAGAGAGAATTATAATGATCTGTTAGAAAATTTGAAAAGTTAATAAATGCAAAAGCTTTGAAACATCACTATGCCAGTTTTTTTTCATTGTAACATTTCAAAAACAAATTTTTCACAATAGAAAAATAATTATAAAAATTATGGATGGCAAATTTCTTGTGCATATCAAAGCCACCAGGATGCTAAATGTCCCTCACAGGTTTAAGGATACTACAATACTACTTCTTCAATTATCTCAGGTAGGTAATGAAGAGCTTTTCCTCAAATCAATGTTGACTTCCTTGCAAAAACTCAACCCTTACCTTCTTCGACGACTAAAATATAATGTAATTTTTGACGCAAAAGGTCTTCTCAAGGCATGACAGCTATTGGCACACTATTCACTTAAGCTCTTTTTTGTATAGTATGACGTAATATGCATACTTGAACTTACTTAGACTCAAATTTGATGCCTATTGAAAAAAAAACTATCAAATTAATTCACATTTGTCTGAGAGTCAGCAAAGTTGGGACAGTAGGAGCGTATTTTATAGCCTTACTTTCCAATGAGTAGTAGTGACAAAAACGTTGACTTACCACAAGAAGTCCTCAAGACTGAGACAGTATGCCTACTTGGCATATCACTGCATCCTGCTGAACTGCCTGGTAATCTTGAAGGACTCTAAAATTAGATATAAGTTTGGTTTTTTTCAATTATAAAACATTACAGATGGGAAAAAACTGATCAACATAAAACAATTTAAATAACAAAACTCCACACTTACATTTATTAAGTTGGTGTTATTTATAATTCTATTGTTTGAAATGTTTTTCATAGTTAATGAATCGTCCAGGGGTAAATATTCTTCCAAACTTTTTATTTACTTCCTGCCAGCATACTTATTTCCTTCTTCAAATTCTGCAGTGTTTCCCCCACCAAAAGGTCTATCCATGGAGCAAAAAAAGATTTTAAGCCTTTTTCTTATATCAGGGGTAAATGTATGTTTAAAGAAAACATTCAAATGTTTTATTTCAATGAAATAATTGTTAATGTAGACAACTTGACAAATGTTATGCTTAATCAACAAAATATCATCATAGCTAGAGATCAAATATGTGAGTTGTCATTTTGTCCTTTATTTCCTTCCTCAGTCATGCTCAATGCTTATTTCTTTCCTGCTCAATTTCGGCTGGAATTGTGAAGAATATTTACCCCTGTGATTGCAGCAATTGATTTAGAGTAAGACACAGGGTAGGGCCTCCTAAGACACAAGAGAGCAAGACACAAAAACAATTGTTTTTGGTTATATAATTTAATAATTTCTTGGTATGATATATTATTTCTTATCATTCAAATTCATCTTTTAAACACTATGGTAAGTCTCAGTTACTCTTTCATGAGGAAGTCTCAGTTACTCTTTCATGAGGAAAGGTCAGTCAGGATGGAAGTTTGTTTATAGCATTTTTTTAAAATAATTTGATGACAGGCAAATGTTATATACTTGTAATCACATTATACTACTTGATCAATCCTCTATGCCAAAGCAGGACTAAGGAGTGGGAACAGAATACTCTTGACATAAGACACATCATGTCGTAACAAGCAGGGAGAATGTTGAAAGGTGTGCTGTCTGTTTGATGGAGGGTGCTTTATCTCACATCATACAATCCTACACGTTCACTACGATCTAGTGGCAAGAACCGTCTTATGGAGCCCAAAACACGTCTTAA
>JAUUEB010072850.1:0-15657 GCA_032362205.1 Clione limacina | reverse complement strand
GTGGCGCGAAGCGCCTGAGGTTTGCATGTTGTTTTTTTTACAACACTTCTGCATTGGAACCTCAGTGGGGAATGAATTATCTCCTCTTCTTCGTCTTGAGCTATTCTTTTAGAGGAAATCGGGTAACACCGATGTGACGAAGTCGCTAGTCCTCAATAATAATAATAAACGGGAGAAGCTTGTCTTAATTTAATGTCAACGCTCAAAACATTAATTTCCACACCATATCACTTTATTGTTATTAGCCAAAGAGTAATGTACTCTTTTCGGCTATGTCCACGAGTGGTCACTGTGACCACTGACCTAAGACATCATTTATCCCCTACGTCCCGTGGCGCCATTATAGAAATGAGGAAATGCCCACAATCAGTAGCGGTGACATTATTGGCAGTATTACATTTTCTGAGCCCCTCAAGGTGGGTATCACAGGGATTTTTCGTAACATTAAAGAGGTATGGGGCGGGCTTAGTTCATACAATAGCAATTACAGGTTGTTTTTCACAACTACAATATAACTTAATGAAGAGAGGATTAACACTGAGTTCTTTAGGAAAAAAACGCATACGCTATGAAGAATAGTAAAGAAAGTACAATTGAAAATAACAAACAAAAACCTTAACAAACAACATTAGTTACAACAAATACAAAGACAATGCAACTCTCAATATAAGACAAACATCCTAATTAGCCTAAAACAAAACATTTGAGAGTAATAATGTTAATAGTAATAAGAATGCTATTTGTATAGCGCTTTCCCTAAATACGTTTAACAATCTTTAAATTCAAGTCATTCTCACAATCCCTTTGGAATCAGACGATTATGTCGACTATGTTTAAAAAAGTCAGTTATCTTAGTTTCCTCATCTCTTCCAGGTGAAAATAGGCACCATGCTTTGCAGTAGGGGGTTGGTGTGGTAAGGATGGACTTACCCCCATTTTATACTTTAGATGAAATAATAATAATAATAATCATACAATGATAGTATGATAGTTCCAAGTAATCTAGATTTTAGTGGCAGATGTTTCCTTAAATCCAAATAATCAATAGTGACGTCATACAAAAGCCAGACAGGCTGAGGCTTGAGCAATAGTCTGATGTTTGGATGTTTGGAACTCTTATCGTGACTGTCCTTCTGTTAAGCCTATAGTAAATCTTCGTCACTCCATAACGTGGGGCAAGATAACAGACACAGATTAACTCTCTTTGACCTGCCCAAATGACGAGTCATTGGTGCCATCCATATCATATTGGGTATTGTATTGTCCATGCACGTAGTCAGGAATTTGAAATGGGGGAGACCTCGGTTTGTGATTTTGAGACATAAATGGTGCAAATTCTTAGCATTTTTATATCACATGGGGGCATTCAAAACGGTTATCAAACAATATTCAAGCAAATACAATGTAATATTAATTCATCATACTGAGGAGTAGTCGAGTATCCATAATATGAATAACGGCTACTTACTAAGGCGGTTATATTGAGATTATTCCTTAATTGAACTTATTAACTAAATTAATTTATAAGTATTTATCTGATGTGCAACCGACGATTTAAAACAAGAGCTATGACCGTTTATATAACAAAAAACAACCAGATCTTACGTTAAAAAGATAAATAACAAGCCCAATACATCAATTGAGACACAAGGAACTAACAACGAAAACAAAAGGATATACAAACACAACTCAAATGGGAAAAAATAGAATATATAATACTTTGCTGAAAAGCAAAAAGACGAATATCAAAATAACTCACTTTATCCTTTGACCTCGCATACTGCGGGCACAATATGAAATAAGAAATAAATCACAAAAGGTCCAGTAAATGGTCAATAATTTACGGTATATCCAAATCGATGTGACATTGTTGTATTCAAATTAAGGTCACATTATTGAACAAAATAAACAGCACGACAGTCAGCAAATCACGACGATAAAAACGAGCCGGTCAAGGCTTAGCTAAAAGTACTTCTTTCCAAAATTTTCCCCGTAATGAGGAGTTCTCAGAGATCGCCTAGACCCCCGAATGCCTGAATGACCCCTGGATCCACTCGGACAATACAACGCTGGACAAACTCTAGACAACCCTCTACTTGTGACGTTTGCGGTTCCATTAACAGGACAGGGGCGTCTCATATTTGTCACTTGAGTTAAGATTCAATACCCTCCCCCCACATACCGTTATCAGACCCACCCTACATGACAGGTACCCATCCACCTTAATCCTACCCTAATACCCAGCCTAGGGGTGGGGGGACTATACGCAATATATGTAACTGCCTGTCTTATTGTCTAGGGGCTACTACTACCCTACTCATTACTCAATACAAACAGGCATTGTATTATGATTGAGGATTTATACCCTCGACTTTGCAGCTGTGAAAATAATGCATCTTCAAATGCACACGTTTCTGACATATGACTTCAATTAATACACACATGACCACATGTGCACAAACAAATAGCATATACAGTGATACCTTTAATTGTGATGTTTACAATTATCTTCTTAATGTACGGAATGAAATAACTAGACTTCATGTTGATGTGTCTTTATAACAACAGTCATTAATCTCAACCCTGCATGAAATGTCAAGAGGATTAACTTCATTCAGGAAATCTAAACATGGAATCATTTCAAAAATCACAAATAATGGAACTTATTCTTAAGATTATACTTCATACCCCTTTTGAAATAAAATAATAGCTGACCCCCTCCCCCCTCCCTTCATTGCCCGTAAACAAAAGATTTGTCAGTCAAAGGACAATACCTCCAACCCTGCCCCATTACGGTCAAGCTCACCTGATCAAATCAACAGGTGACGACGTTAATCGATTCATTGAAGCTACTCATGCATGCTACTCTGCCACAAATGGTCGGTAGCATGTCTTTATTTCTCACTACACTGACCACCGAGAACCCGATGACCCTCTGATCATAAAACCTTTTATTGTCGACTATTTTTGACTTTTCTTTCATCAATTTTCCTTTCAGATAAACAAATTCTAAAGCGGCTTCCGTTTTATCGGATACTAAACTTCTTACTGGTTGCTAAGATCAGGAGTTTAATAGTACCTCCTTGATTTTACGATGGTGTTTGTTCGAAATAAAGCCATTTGTATAGAAAGTTATGTCGTAATGGCGTTAACTACGGTGATGGTAAACATGTTGTGATGATCATGATGTATTAAGTATTAAATAAGAAGTCAACACCACCCACGTTACGGGAATTGAAAATAGTCCCCGTAAAGTTAACGTTAATGTTCCATGGGTTACGTTGCGGTGGGAATTCCCAAAGGCATTTGAGTCATGGAAGTAGTTTCTCATAGTAAATAGGCATTGAATGGAAGTGTCAATTTTTGTTATTGAATTGTTGTTCATGTTAAATATTATATAGACACATTTCATCAGGGACATATAACACAATGGAAATTTTATCTTTAATTGATTCTTTTGTAAGCAGAAATTGTTGATTTTGTTTTATGTGCCAACTGACAACAAATCATTTCAAGAGAAGATTGGTGGAAATTCAAGAACTGAGAATCTACAAAAACGTTACTATGGGTATTCTATTTGAATTATTTTTTGGCCTTTTAACTCAAAGCCATATTCAGGGTCAAATCAAAGTTTTTAAGTCAAATTTAAAAAAAACAACGTGAAGTTGACCTTGAAAATTACATTGACCTTAAATTTACCTACGCCAACAAAATGTTTATACTTGTTTCTATAAAAGTAGACACACAAGTCAACTTGTTGTCTGTAAAGATACTGACTGCGATTTTCCTTATTGTACGTTTATTGTAAGATGGTGGACTGTTATGGCAAAAAGTGGGATTCCTTTTGGCATTCAAATGACATTGAAATTTAAAATTGGTCCCTATATGAATTTGTTGCACCTCAAAACTAAGGACATATGTCTCATTTACTATCATGTATGGCAATTGGTAGCCCATTGCACATTACTGAGTTTATTTATAAAAAAAATGAATCTTATTTCAGACTCCTGCCAACAATTTTCTTGTTATTTACAGCTTTCCGGAGATATCAAAAAACGGTGACAACCACTTTCATTAAAATCCATAAAACACTTTGCTCACAGACTATAAGACATATATCAATTTAAGATAAGTTTAAATAAATTATAAAATCTGTCTTTAAACCAAACATCATTACTGTAGTAATTTGATGTATAATGTGGAGTATCGCACATTAGCGCAGACACGTACTTCACGGAAATTCCGTTAAACTTCCACTGCTGTGACCTTGAGGTTCGATGTCCCAAGTCTTTATCGTGGTCCCTTAATCCGTTATTCCAACATAACTGTTGTTCCAGCACTTGAAAATTCCATAGAAAACGGTCTTACTACCCCCCCCCCCATCCAGCTTTACCAACACACACCCTGTACGTTGCCCTTAATGCAAATATGGCCCATTTGAAGGGTCAAACGGTCTAGCTTACTTTTTCTATGTTTAAACCCATACCTGGGTGTCAACCATTAATATCCTTATGCTCTTTACTCTCCGATCTTGACCGCTCGGGGCCTTGAGTAAACACGAACCACGGGAAAGGCAAACGGCACTTCAGATAGTAACAGGGACACTCTCAGTGTTCACCATGAAAGACGGGGAAGACCTTTTTCACTTGATCATACTTTTGGAGCCCCCTTCAAAAGATCTCTCAAACAAACCATTAAGGACTAGGGAGACACTGGATACGTTAACGCTACTAAATCTTCACCAGATTTCATTGTTTTCCTTAATAAAAATATGACAAGATTTATATTTTGTCAAATTGCACCATGCATTTTCGGTGTGTCTCATGTACAAAACTTAGAGCAAAGCATTTAGGACGACTTAGGGGGATGGGGGCAACTTCTGGCATATATATTCTTATAAATCTAGCAGAAATGCACATTAAAATTCAGTCTGAATCATAGATCTTTGGATTTATTTAAAAATCAGCAAAATAATTTTTTTTGATGTAGCAATGTGTTCTTTTCAAGACAATAGATATATTCCTTTTTATTTGATGTAAGTTGATTGATTGGTATTGACTTAATAGGGAGTGGTGTCTTTTTTTATTACATATTTTGTTCCTAAGTATCACACGACCATTGTATCATAATATATAGTCAGAACTTTGCAGAAACAAATGGAACACTGCAAATGAATTTTGTGAAACAGAAACTTCGCTCTACTTATTAAACATCTGCAACTTTTCATAACCTGCAGGTTTCTCATCAATATTTTTGGTAAAATTCTTACATCAAGTGTATTAAGGTTAGCTCAAGGGTAAAGCGTTTATAACTGTAACAAAGTGCTTTGACCATTAAACTCCCACACTTTTCCCAAAGTCATTCCAACTCAATGGATACCAATCCGTTTTAAAAACATTCCACACAAAATGTTGCAATGTATACAGAAGCCCCGACAAGGACCCCGGGTACACACAATGTCAGTGTTACCCCAGGCGGGTTAACCCTGGGATTAAACATGTCATCGTGACTCACTTGTTGACACATCATGTTGCGAAATATGTTTTCACAACATCTGTGTTATAAAAATATAGGGTCGTTTAGTAGAAAAAGATTAATCTGGGTTTTTCTCCAGCCCCAGCAGATTACCATGACACAAGGTCACGTTTGTTTTTCGAACCTGTGAATGAATAACCTTTAAATCTAGACAATTGTCCTCAACATAATTAAAACACTAGGGCAAAGAACAGAAAGTTAAAATGTTCATGATATACTATCATAAACGCCTTTTTCTAAAAGACTTGTTTGATAATATCATAAGGCGGCATTAAAAGGTTAGCTTTGGGCAACGAAAGAGCTCAGTCCGGTCCTGTTTTTTTTAATAGACACCGACTCATCACAAAGACACAGATTACTATTTTAAGAACCTTGACATTTTGGAATTAAAACGGTGATTTTTTCGGTGATTCTGATCGGTTGGGTCCCTGAAGTAATAGGATCTTGTTTCTACAAAAATTGTAGATGGTCAACTCTGGTTAAAGCATAGATTAAAGATGGCCGCCATGCATTCTATGTTTCCGTCCACACTTTAGGATCTCAATATTCAGGCGTATGATACCACTTCTCATATAGTACAAGTTAAGTGAAAATACTTTAATTTTGGGGTCAAATTTTGTTTTCAAGGTAATTTCACAGATCAAAGTTATTTTTAGTCGATATCTTTATTTGCTTTTTCTTGTGACGATTTAGGCTTCGAGCAAGAATCCGATTGAATAAGACATGATTCATTGATTGTCTGCCCTATCACAATGACAACTTCAGACAGACCTGAGGTCAATTGCGTGACTAGAGAATAAGAAGCGAGTAAGCAGAAATGCCAGGTTTGAGTAGCCATTGCGCAGTACTTTTCTGTGTGGGGTCAAGAAATCACTTAAGCAATCCAAACATAAGATTTGGTCAACCCTTGTCCCACGCCCTGTTTGGCGTCCTTCGTCTATATACAAGGCTTATACCCTCTTGTCCCTGACCTCATGTAAAGAGCAGGTACAAACTCAAGATATGTTGACATAGTAAGATCATTGAGGTATATTTCATTAATTGAACAACTTCAAACATGTCTTGATGTCTTTAAACTGGGTAGGTTATTACCCCGGAAAGGAAGAGATACAGAGTCAGAATATGTCCCAATTTCTAGAAGTTTCCACTCCCTTTTTATGGATTAATTATAACTTGATAACGTAAAATTCATGTTTCTAAAAGGTAGATATAATTCAATTGTGATATATCATCTATAAGTCATCGGTAGCACACCAGTCTCGTACCATTGAATAGAGAGTGAAAAATAATAAAAAGTTGATAGATAAAGACATATATAAAACAACATACAGTGATCAATATGATAGATAGAACAGAAAAATAAATACTGATTTAAAGAAACGAGAGTGGTTATACGTCTGTGTGTGTCTGTGAGTGTGTGTAAGTAGGGAGGTTTTGTGATAGGGGTTGGGGTGGGGTGTAGGGTGTGTGGTGGGGGATCTATAGCCTTGGGAATACCTACACTATTATCCACTCAAGCAAGACCCAAAGAAAGTATAAGAAAAATCAAGGGCAATGTAGTTCTTTTATCCAAGCTTTACGTACGCTTGAAGAAATTACAATTAGGAAGACAATACGACTAGTCAGCTATATTAACAGTGCACTGCTACTACTGACATTCTGTAGCAATAAAAGAACAACTGAACATTCTGGAATAGTACACTCTGTCTAGCCATTATATTAGATCATAAAATATTTGCTTTACAGACAGTTTCTACAAAAAGAATGTTGTGACAAGGCATGATTTCTTGAGTGTTTCTGAATGTAGTTTGTATGTCCTCCTGGATTGCCCGATCATGCATCATTTCACAAAGCACCTAGTCAATGAGACCTACAGATTACTAGAACCAAAGGTCTGTAACACTTAATTGAAATAACTTCTTCATTGAAGAAATCAAGCATAAGCCATTAAATAAGACTTCAAGAGACAAGAACAAGATAAAACAACATCACCAAAAAACCCTAACAAAACACATAAATGCAAAGTCGCAAAAAATAGTTATCCATCCGGCACATGTCAGTATTATAACATCTCTATTTGCTGGCGTCTGTAGTGCTGCTCATTGTTTATGACTTTAAATCAAACCTTCTTATACGACATTCTTAATAGTAAGTGGAGATCGGGAAGATAATAAGTTGATTAAAATTACTCATAAAAACTATATTTACTCATTGTTTCTGTGCTGTTTTTACTCGCTGAAGATTGGTGGGAAATATGACAAACAAGAATGACGAATTTGATAGCGAACAAAATGGAAAAAGGAAGGCTTGCATTGGATAGAAAATGGCTACTCAGTAGAGTTTAGAAGACTAACTTTTCCCAAGATAAAGTGTTATATGTAAATGATCACAGAGTCTAACCAGTAATATGATGGAGGAGTAAGACCATGTTAAAGCAACATATTTTAAAGACGATGTCAGAATTTTGCGGAGGAGGACTTTACTGGTATCCAACAAACACTAAGGATGGACGACGCTACAGGGGTAAACGTACATACGTCATTATATGTTATTAGAAAGTGGACATATGTAAATATAGTCGAGATACTTAAAGAAATACGTGGAGGATAAACAAATAAAATGCAACAATATCTTTCACTTTCAATTACAGGGCAACTATGCATTTAATTCAACTTCTGTTTCTCGTTGGGCTGCTATAAGGGTAGCAGCTATGTCTATTGGTGTGACTTTTCATTTACTAATATGCTTAACAACAAGTTTATGATACAAATTGTGAAATCACAAAGCCATGAACGAGTGCAACATTTTGATTAACAAAAATAGTTGCAACAAATTTAACAAAAGGCTCAGTGAATCCATAAAAAGAAAGAAAAAATGATCGAGCTGTAGTTAATATAATGAATAATCATTAACATATTCAAATAATTTCTTCATGCTGTTGGGTGTCTGCAAGACTTATGACTCACAAAATTCACTTGTTTACAAACATCAACTGTAATTTGATAAATAAATGACTACCATCTGTTAAAAATACACGTCTTCAAAACATATGATGTACAAAAAATAAATTTGTGAACATTTCAGACAAAGTTTTTAAGTAATTACTTTTAACTTTAAAATTTATTGAGGGGGTGATCATTATGACACAAAAATAGCGCACATTCTCGACGTTTTCGTTTCACAATTTCGATCATGTTTGATACAATAGCTCAAATGAAAATACAGCTTAACATGTTAAAAATATACATCCAAACGTATTTCAACAGAGCAAACAATTTGAATGCAAGTTTTTATCATATAAAATGACACCATAAATGAAGTGTTGCGTTTAATTTGTCATTCAGTATATAAAAACACATATTTTACAGAGAGTCTACTTGCTTGTCTTCTGAGAAAATGTTTAAGCGCATATTTTTAGAAACTTAACAGGAACTCTGTCATTATGCAATGAAACACCTTTGTTGTCATTTTTTTGGTTAAAATAACACAGATAGCTTTTAACATCCAAACACGAATGACAATGAATAGTTTTAAGCCTATTCCTTAAATGTGATCTCATCCAGGAAATTTGTCTTCATGCGAATGACCCTTTGTTAAGTTCAAAAGGCATATGCTCAATTCCCCATTTAAACACATACATGGGAATCTCTTGACAGACGACATTCCTTATATAACCTTTTGAAAATATTACACGATCAGAAAATAAAACCGAAACAAAACCAACATATCAATCTTAACTTGGAGGACCTTTACAAAATAAAAAGCTAAACAAATGTCAAACTTTCTTTCAAAAGAGCGGTAAAACTTGGCTTGAAATACGATCAAGCAATTATTTCATTTCTATTAGCATAAAGTTTATGGCCTGTCTGGCTACGTAAGGTGTTTTATTTTAAAGCATTGTCACATTCTTTCGCCTGTTTGATGAATCTGATAGACATATCTTTTAGGCAACGTCCTTTCCAGAATGATTGAGTTCTAAGAATCAACGTTTCACACTGGTCGATAAGCTCTCTTTTATTAAACAAAAATCAAATGCATTATGTAGCTCAAATTTGAATTTTTCAACAGGCTTGGTTCATAGCTTGTGCCCTTATATGCACGATTTAATTCAACGGGCCATTTAAAACAACGTTTTCTTCTTCTGGTTTCAACAGAAGCCGCTAGTTATAAAAATGACGTGTGGTGAGATCTTTTAACCCTTAAGAGGATATGAAAACAAACTTTGTTCAAAATGAGGAAGAATAAATTGTTGCCATTTGATTCAATCGACACGAACTTTTTTAGAGTGATCACATCGCATCATCATTATCTCATTCTTTTCCATACCAAAAGCGTGCAGCTACTGCAGTTTTAATGTGCTACTGCTCCATAAATACACGTGTCATTGTAATTAAAACAATAGAAAATATCATCTTTGGTCATTGTTTCGCCGTTTTTGTTGCTTAACTTCAATTAACAACGATGATTAGAGCTGCCAGGCATACATCAAATAATTGCGTCACCAAGATGGCACAATCAGATACGACGTTATTTTCTCAACCTGTGTGACCGGGTGATTATGGAAAGCGTTAGGGGACATCATTCTGCCACTGTCCGGTCACCACGGACTCTTGAGTGTCACGGAGTTGTCCTCTCAAGAGCCCTTGAATTACGTTTGTAATGGGATGTCAATGATGTCGTAGTGACATGTTATGTGTCATTTGTTTAGGATTGTCAGACCGTTCATGGCAGTGCCATAACGTCATAACTTGGTTGTTTAGAGAATATGCGGAATTAGTATACAGCACACAACCAATGTTAATGAAAATCCTTTAAGTCTCAATTCTTTCGCAACATCATCTGAAACAACTCAGTACCATTGCTTTACTGTGCAGAAACTCCGACAGCATTCCTACAGATTTGTTACGCATTCTTCAACACATGTACTTATTCTTTAAGATATTCTAAATATTATTTTTTACAAGTTTCAAAATAGGAAAGAATTTTTTACTCATAAAATTGTTAACTACAAAAAAGTTACACATTTCACATTTTCGTTAATTAAAAGCTAAATTATAGTTGACCGAGCAAGACAAGACGAACAGTTGTTAAACAAAGTGCAAGATATCATATATGTCCTCAGCTAGCCGATCATATTCAATTTCGTGTGATATCTTATGGGGCTAATGGATACGTTTAATATGTTTGAATACATGTGATATATTATCCTACGCAATTATATGATACTTAACAAGTGCAGACAGACACATTTTCGTATAAATTTTCAAACCCAGGCGTTAGATGAGATCGCTCGTAAAATATCAATTATATAGCCACTAAGGACTTACACCCACACGATTCAGTTGCTTACAAGAATGTCTTCACGCCTTGGCCACTCAACTAGTTTGCTGTACCAGTTAATTATTTTTTTGTTATAAAATGTCCTACCTTATTATCTCAAATATCCCGGTGTCTCCAACTCTCAAATCCTCTCTGTCCATATCTGGCAGGTTGATGTACTCATGAAGGAGAGCCTCAGCACTAGCGTTGCCATGGAAACCGACATCGCCTGAAACAGTCAGATAAGAGCTATCAATATTTCAAACGGTCAATCACAACAAATAATAAAGAACGAATTTTGAATAAATTGTTATTTATTTAATAAAAACATATAAAGACGAAGGTATTATAGTACCACTACTTATATCCATCACAAACGAGAGTGACGAGGCTTTGTGCTTTGTTGAATATTAAAAAGGTATACCCAGTGCGTTAAAACATATTAGCGGAGTACAGTTGATTAACTTACTATTAACAATAACTGACTAAACGTTTAATGCAAAATAAAAAAAACAATTGATTCGTAAGCTTTATAAAGCAGGGCTTTTCATCAAGTGAAGAAACACCCTACTAGTAGGGTGTTACAACAATTCTCGTATGGCGAATCGAGACTCTCAAACGTACTAGACTAAACAATTTGTTTTTCTGACATATGAATACATAAACAACTCTTATGAAATCATAACTTCCCAGTTCATATCTTGACACAATAACATGTTTAAAGCACAATAACGACAGCTTAACTAGAAAGACTAGGACATCTAAAAACATCATTTTGCTTGAATTATTAACAAAGCTATCTTTAAATAAATTGTGTACACAATATTCATTTTCAAAACCAAGACAGGATGCCCCAATGTCAGTATGCCTCATTAGACAGACACTTATTATAAAGGAGAGAATACTATTCAAAACAAACAAATGTCCTTGATAATATACGACTCTTATCTTAATTTAAGAAAAAATACACGATCAACGAAATAAATTACCATTAAAAGCACTGGTAGCCCGTGTAAGCGGATGACCAAGGAACGCTCCCAAATCGTCCGGTGGCCTGTTAGCCTCTTTCTGTTTAGCTGTTGGCCTTGGCGGTGGAGATGGTGTCGGAGGATGATCATCACATGACTTCGTACTGCTGCTAATGGCTGCTTCGTCACTAATGATGCTTGGCATACTATTTGAATTGATAATGGTGTGGGCGTTGTTGTTGTTGTTGTTGTTGTTGTTTGTGCTGCTGTTGTTGTTACCGCTACTACTAGTTATGCTATTGGATCTATTAATTTTCCTCTTGAGTCTGTTCTTTGTGTCTGTTGGTATGGTGCTGCTGTTCTTTGTGTCTGTTGGTATGGTGCTGCTGATGCTGTTTGGTACTTGCGCGGTGCTGGTTGTGGCAACAGATGTAGCTTGAGACGTAGATGTAGGTGATGAGTCATCATCTTTCATGGAATCCCTAGGGACAAAAACGAAAACAAGAACAGTTAATAAAAAATAATATAAACTTTCAAAACAAAAATAATTAGCATTTGCTTCACAAGGATTTCAAAACCCTGAATACCAGGACTTGACCTTAGACTTATCATGTCAATGTCATGTTTTCCTTCACAAAAAAATCATTTTTAATCACAGCTTATTCAGTCGGAGCGACGTCAGTCTCACAAATTATGTACATATTTCCGCTCGAATACCCATTCCTGTTTAGATATAACAGTAGTTAAGAGGAAGACAGTAATTATATCAGCGGGGAAACACGACATTGTGTCGCTAGAATATAATCTTTCAAAATAATAAATAAAAACATAAAAGAATGACCCACACAGGTATAAACCTTTCAGAGCTGCGAAGATGTGGCGCAAAAAATAAAACTCTTCAAAACGTATGTCTTGCACATCTTTGAGACATATTTGGTAAAATAATGGTCCACATTTTATTTCAATTATAAAGCTAAATATCTTAACGGTTTTAACGTAAACAAGCTGATTATCATGTTTATCACATTGCTTGGGGGATGTTCAATATGTGTATGTTAGTCATTTCTTAGGAATTCATAGCAAAATGACAAGCGTAATTAAAAAAAAGTTTATGAACGCATTAAAAATTACAACAAAAATAACCAGTATAATTGTGGCAGGGGTCTGTAGAGCATGAAGCGTGGCAAATTTCGTCTGCACGTATTTTGCAAAACCCCGTCATGGTATATCAATGCTGTTCACTATTACCGTATTACGTCTTTTGAGCGTGTTATCGGTCTATTGCCTTCAAAATTGAATACAGCGGAAGACCTCCTCGTTTTGATTCACGTTAGAAATAGGAAGGCTTTCGCTGTATTAAATTCTCTATAAGATATTCATACATCTTATCTTTTGTAGTTGGCTGATAATTTGAAGTATTTAAGATTTTATATCGTCACCTATATGACCTATGATGTGTTGAATGTGTTGATGAAGATGTACCAAATTACCCAAAAGATTCTTTAAGACAAAAATGACAAAACGTCAAGCTTAGAAGTCTACAGCACCAGTGCAGGTGTCTTTGTGAAATAATCACTGGACAAGTCCATTATATCACCGCTATGTTAAATTATCTATAAAATATTTATAAACCTTATCTTTTTGTAAAGAGCCAAATCTTTATATCTCCATATCTTCATTCTATAGACGGAAGATATGGGATGCATGAATCTTCAGACAAATTGAAAGGATACGGGTAGACTACGCAGTTAACTTTACATTACAATTGTTATATCTAAAGATTATTGAATGCGTTTTAAATCAGATATAATAAATCGGTTGATGAATACAAATTTTGTAATAGTTTAACCACCCATATCAAGGGATATCATTTAATGAATGCACATAAATTTACAAGATATCATTCTTCCCCAGCTCAAACGTTTAAATATAACAACCTTGACCTATAAAATGACTTCGAAACCAAAATTTGAACCAGAAATGAAAACCTTATTATGATCAAACGTATGAAAAGTGGCATCATACGACTATATTTTAAGATCCTTAGTTGTAAAGATAAGCCGAAAATTGACGGCAGCCATCTTGAATTTGTGCTATAACTAGAGTTGACAAAGTGCTTCTTTCGTAAAACAACGTTTTATTACCCACTGAACCCTTATTGATAAGAAAAACAAAACAAAAACAGTTTGATCTCCAAAATTGCAAGTTTTATATATAGTTATATAAGGGACACCGCTGGACTATAGAGCAAAATGCTGGACTATAGAGCAAAATAACATTAGGAGAAGAGGGGATTAACGAAAGGTGAATGAACAAGAAAACAAAAAATATGGATGTACATTGAAGAAGAAAATAACCTTTAGCAATCACGGTTCATGTTGAAAGAAATCTCAATCTGACTGTTTACGTATAAGTTGTATAGTTGATAAAAAATTAATTTATCAATGGAATTCAAGCACACATATGCAGACTGTGAATCATACACTGTTGGGTAAGATTCAAGCAGACCAGACAGGAAATGCTTTTCATTAACGTAAACAGAAAAGCGGAAGTATAGTCTCTGTCAGGTCTCTTTGAATCCACCCCACTATTGTCAAAATTGTATTTAAAAACAAAAACACAGAGACAATGAGTTTCTTGAGATACTAGAACATGAAACACAGATATACAGACACATAAACAAAATTTCTATCCGTCACCAGTGGGCGTTTACCGGCGTTGGGCACCAACCGGGGTCTGGTTAGTTTCGGTTTCGTTTTGAGCATTCCGGTCCAAATTTTTGATTTGACGTCATGATTGTTTTGATCTCTAAACATTTATGGAGACTTTAGCTGTGTTGTTAATTCGATTAACGGTAAAAATGGTAAAACACAAACTAACTTGGAATTCACCCTACTGAAATTGTTATTTCCGTACTTAAAACATAAAAAATTGAATGGTTGCACTATTTCAATCACGGATATCTTTACCTACACAATATGTATCAAGTAGATTTTTGGTAGATTGACCTCAGGAGAGTTCATTTGACTAATAGAGGGAAAAGCTTTTGTAAAATTTTGAAGTATGACGAACTGTTTGGTAATTTGATCTTTTTATGTGAATAATGTAGAACAACACAGGAGAGGACTTTTTAATCATGTTTTAAACGGTCAATATGCAAGATATTTTTTTTATTTTTCGTCTAAGCAGCTATAAAGTTGCAAGTTAGATACGTTTTAAGTGAAAAGCATCGAAAAGTGTTCCCAAACTCCAGAAATCTCGGACTGAAGACAACGAATGTGCACATGTGACACATGATGTTTACTGCGGAAGTGACCCGAAGATCATTTTCAGACGTCTATGATACCACCAGAACTCGACAGGATAGTAAAATTAAGCACAATTTTTAGAGAAATATTCAGTCTGTTGATTTGAGTTTTAATTTTTTAAAAATTTGTCCATGCGTTTGGAAAAAAAGCTTTTTCCTAACATACCAACGGCGATTGGTGCCACTGTAATACAGAAACACAGATATGCGGATATATAAAAACGCAAATATACAGAAACACAAATATACAGACACATAAATAAACAGAAACACAAATATACAGATAGACAAATACCTATGGAAACACATATGCGCTGAAAAACCGAGTTAAAGAAAAACGAAGCTGATGCCACAAAGACACACAAACACAACGGTAAAGAAATACAGAATTCAAAATGCAGAGGAACAGAAACACTATACATAATGTACAGAGGAACAAAAACACTATACCTAATGTACAGAGGAACAAAAACACTATACATAATGTACAGAGGAACAAAAACACTATACATAATGTACAGAGGAACA
>JAUUEB010072739.1:0-15659 GCA_032362205.1 Clione limacina | reverse complement strand
TTGAAAGTCCCCCCCCCCTGGATATTTGATATACCCCCCCCCCCCTGTCTGGCAGAATTATCTGTTGTCTTCAACCATTAATGCATACGTCGTACATGTGCCATAAAATGCTATTGATTATTTCCTTCTGTAAATCAAAGAAGACATTACTACAAACAATCTAGAACTATGCAATAAATGCATTAAAGAAACACTATCGAATCCCGGGACAGTAATAGACGATTCATTTTGAATGATAAGTTACATAATAAACCAACAATGTCAAAATAACTTCCACATACAAGACTCTTTGATAGTAAAGTGCCCCATTGAAACAATGCATTGTCAATATACTATAGAACCACTCGTCTGTCTCTGCACATTCTGCTTTGATTGTATCTAGACATAGACATACTGCATATACATGTCTTTGATCGGTAGTGGTATATATAGTTAGTAGAAGAAATAGAATCTCGTGCACTAGTCTAAATCAAATACTAGCGCCATAACCCGATGTTGCCCAGGATGACACTTTAAATTACACATTTTTGCCCTTTTAAAAAATGTATTGTTATTAAAAGGGATTGTTTTACCAAAGAAGAAAGAAAACACAAGTTGGCGTTGTCTTCGTAAAGAAAAGTTTGTAAAATCCCTTAAGAATAAAAACTTGTATAAGAAGTGTCATTAAAAGGCAACACTCTACCAAAAGAAGTAACAGAACACAAATTGACGTGGTATATGTAAAAGAAATTGGTAACCATCCTCTAGAATGAACCTTTTCGGAACCGAAATGCACATTTGGATGCAGTAATGAGACGCAACTTCACTTACATTAGTGCGTATTCAATATTGAACCCATAAAACCACACTAGCTTTTAAAATACGTACGAGGGCACTTTTGAAAATGTGACCAAAAGACCGCATAGAAAATACTATAAAGACTTTTTTTTAGATCGGAGAATGTACCATATTATACCATGAGCTTAACTGGACGTACTGGTATGTCTACAAATAATTTGCTAGTGTTTTGTGTTGATTGAGTCGAAACTGTGGCTGTTATCCCGGTGCATATATACACACAACCACAAATAAACAAACGTTAAATCTATATGTAGACTTACACAAAAATATATAATGTCCAAAAGATTTGACATACTGGTTAAGGATTCACATTTATATTCTATTCTCTACTCTTCATTGTAAAAAAAGGATCATGACAGAGCAAACAAACTAACCTTCTCGACAACTTGTTGAAGTTGAAAGATTTATTTTAACAAAAAAGCTCTTGTTCATGATTACTTACGCATCTGTGTAAATTGGTATTTCACAAACTTAATTCACGGCTTTAAGGGATATTATTAGAAAGGGGAAAGTAATAAGTCCTTGAATAGCAACAGCATCGTTTAGTAAGGCGAAAACCTATAAAGCTTATTGATGAATTATAATTGATATACACAAGGTTGTTTTGATCGATCAGTTAAGACCTAAATGGTTTCTGCTTAGCGCTTTCTCGTAATGTATCTATTAACCCCAGGCCATGAGTGCAGTGCAGTGAGAAAGAGTACAGTCATTTCCGGTTTTTAAGCTGCTCTGTAAGACTTTATGACTTCTAGTCTCTGTGGCTGTGTCTTATAGAGCGCTAGTCAGAAAAAATAAATTAAAATGCCTAAATGAAAATTAGAAAAGTTCAAGGACAAATAGAGAGAAAGATAGGAAGCACGAAAGGACAAATAAGATTGAAATGAAAACATAAAAATGAAATAAAGGTAATTATAAAAATAGTAAAAATGATAGACATACTAGAAAATAAGCAAACGTTATTTACATCGGAGCGTCAGTATCTAATTTCTTACCGTTATAATTTTATAAAGAAAAGAACTTCCTATCGTTTGAAAGCTTTAAGTTTCAGCTTAATAATGGCGTTCAAGTCGCATTAAACACTGCGTTGTTATGTTATTAACAGTGTGACCATAACACAATTGTTTCTTTGCTAATCAACACGTAAACCAACGCCTAGTCATAATTTTGGTGAGTCAAATGTGTAGTGAATTCAAGGGTGAAAGGAGGCTTAAAAACTCCAAAAATATTGAATGTTAATGAACGATTAAGCAGCAAGATAAAAAGAAACCTGTGATATAACTTCTAGAAAAGTCTCACGCTTGGAAGCCATCGTTAGATAATTATTAAGCTCCCGAACATACGTCATATAATCGTATCTAAATGTTATTCATAACATTCTCCAGCTATATTTTTGTCTTAATTGTCATACTTAATCTTATCAATTACAATAAACCAATGGAGTAAAATGAAACAAACAAGATATTCCCATTAAGAATCAACATGTTCAACAAATTGAACGTCGTTAACATTGCAAAAGTTCGAAACGAATGAGGTATATACAATTTCAAAGAAGAAATTAACGCTGTTTTTCATAACCTGTTAGTTTAATGGGGCCTGAATATGAATGGTCTAATGGTTGTTTCTAAAAAGAGCAACTAAAGAAAGCAGATATTTATTTGAAAAAGGTTAATTTAAGTTTCTCTTTTTTTGGATTCATTATTTCCTGCATGCTATAACAATAAAATTGAAAGCTTTTATATGTCTGTGCTAGATTTAATTATTGTTTGACATATGATTGCCTGGGTTGCGAAGACAATAATGTTGATGTCGGACTGTCATATTCTTCTTTTGTTTTTAGCCTTTTCGTTTAATTAGCTTTTGATAAAAAAAAACTATTTATTTGATACTTTTAAAGCAACTTTAACCGTAACTATTAGAGCAGTTACTTCGTTACTATTTTTGAATGTCCTGCACATAATAATTTCCTTTTGTTGCTCATAGATAAAAGTTCTACAGAAACGTCACATCATTTTTTTTCTCCATTAATTATGTCAATATTCTTCTTTACACCTTTTATCAGCTGACTAATGCGCTTAGTTTTTTGCGTAATGACAATCAGCAATCAGACCTGCTTGAACTGTGCGATTATTTCTGAATACGGGAGGAGAATTTCAGAACAATACACAAAACCTTTCCATTTGGAGGTAATTAAAGACCAAGTACAGAGAATGTGTAGGGTTGGACTTAACAAAACTGATGGATGTTCTAGGTTTAGACATGACAAATAACGACCAAAAACACGCGATTGCACCACCGCAAATTGAACCCGGATACTCCACGCGATAGACTGCCTGTACGGTGCTTCACTTTAGCAATAGTACAATGATAGAATAAATTCGGTAACTTGATTACACCTTGCCGGAGTGAGAAAATGATTGCAGATTTTATTTCTCTAAGAAAAAAAGTCAAACCGAGTGGGATTCGAACGGTCCTGAGTCTAGTAGCTTAACATATCAGACTACGACGCCACACATAAAAACGTCCCCAAAACAAGTTGAATATTAATTAAATGATTACAAAAAAATAGTTCATGACTTTAATGGGATACTCATGATTTATTTCCTGATTGAGATGTCTGTTCTTGACTTGTGAGTTTTAACGAGCTAATCGACAAACACAGCCCATACATAATGAGTATCTCATATAAAGTCATGATATATCTTTTATTATACCACACGCAAAAAAACTTTTGTCAGGCCATTAAAACAGCATAGTAATTGAAAGGCCATTAAAACAGCATAGTAATTGAAGTATTTTTAGCAATTTCTAAATGATCCTGATAAGACCAGTGAGTTTATCCTCAATCTTAACCGGACATAATCGACAAAGAAAAATCGTGTCATGTCATGCGTCGTCAGTGAAACAGGCAGGGTTTTGGCACGTTTAGCTTGTTAATTCGTTACATTAAACATACCCCACAAAAAACTTTGGGTGTCAAGATATTGTACAAAAGACTGAAAGAAACAACTCTTTTAAACTTTGTTGTTTATACTTTTTGATGTCAGTACTCTAGCGTACAACAGTTATAATAACCTGATTACTGAATAAGCCCATTCTGATTTACTTTTTTGAAATTTAGTCCACACAGTTCACGGTGTAGTCAGGTTAATGTTACTCAAATTATGATAGTTTTCAAACATATAGGATAAAGGAACAGTATATGCTCATTGCATTTAAGCTGTCTATGGGTCTTAATTTTTTCGACTTATGACTTCTTCAATGATGCCCACACTGGATTTGAATTTCGTACGAAGACACTGAGTTTGACATTCAAGCAGAGAAAAAAATCATACCTATTTGAAGGCGCCATAACGACAGCGCAATATAATATGTTCAGTAGTTGTGAGCACTTGATTGCATTTTTTGCAGAGGAGTCAGAGTCTAAATTGTGTTTAGCGTGGTACAATCAGTCGATCAGACATTTAGAGTGATTCCTTATCTAATGAAGCACGCTTTTATTCCACGGAAATGCGATTCGTATAACAATATAATTTCATGATACTGCTTTAAGATAATGATAAATACAAAAAACAACTCAAAGAAGTGACTGGATAGACCTTTTCCATAAATAAATTGAAATGGATACTAACACTGCACTGTCAGTTAGAAATCGCTTTAGCTTTTAATACATGAGTATGTAGATAACGATGTAAAGGGTTTACGTTTAATTCGTGCACAAAAAGATACAATATTTTAACAATTATATTTAAAATAACGTTTTTCTTTAAAACAACATCGTTGTTCACAAAAGATAACACTTCATGAACACAAGCATTAGTTTTGCATGAAAAAAAACTTAATTTTAAGAAATTATTCTTTTACTTGTCTTCGCGTTTCTCCATTATTAGCATCATACATAAATAATACCACTCAGGTTAATAATAGTTGCACTAATAAAATATAAAGGTATGAAAACAGATTTTACGTTTCGAAAACCAAAATCAAAAGTGACGCATAACAAATTTCTGACCACCCTGTATTGTTTCTAATAGATGTCCACATTACCATAAAAGAATTGAATCCTGGTTGTACACAAGTCAAGTAGAAAGATTACAACTTCACACAATATCCTGTTCTCTGTACACAATTGTCCTGATCTTTGACGCTGGACACCTTCAATTTAATCTTTATAAGCCTCTAGCGATTGCCAATCCTGTCGAGAGGGCTATCGGCAATAAATAGGAATTGAGCTTTCCAGAGATAGAGAGTGACGGTGGTGGGAAGGGCGACGGGAGGGATAGAGCATTGATGTTACTATAAACTATCAACCACCGTGGACTGAAAAATAGAAATTTCAAACCCCGATGAACAATTCCGAAGAAAGGGGTTGATAATAATTGACATAATGAATGCGAAACTTTGTAATGAGCTAATTTAACATCGTAGAAGACGTTTGAAGTTTTGAGTGGTTAATTAAGTTTACAAGGGGCGTGATCAAAGGAAAGGGTTGTTTATTGGTGCAGTATTGATTAAAGTGTTAATTACATGAAGGAACTGTTGATTGGATCATTGTGACCTTTGCTTAGAAAGATGTAGAAACCGATATGATCAACCAAATGAATCGATAGATCAAAATATAATATTACAAGAGCAATGTTGACCAGATGCTTGGATGCGGGAGATCGATATTTATTTCCGTTAACAGATGTAACCGATCACTTTATTTTAATGATTTGTAGGATCATATGATGTTTGTTTTGTTGTCATGCTGTGTTCCTCTCTTAAAGGTTGTAGTTTGTGCAACTAACGAACCGTAGTTTTATAACACTGTATTTCATATTCACAGCTTTAAAGTGTTTGATACGCGGGCGTACACTCACCTCTAACTCCCAAAATATGAATACAGTAACAACATCAAGTATGTTACAGCAAAATAATTGTTAGGGTGATTTATCCATAAACCCTTTTTAAAGTTTTGACGATGAATCAACCAATCTTCCATGACAAGGAAAGTATAGGTGACGAGAGTCGTCGGTCAGTTGACTGACAGAAAGTTCTTTTTATCAAAATTATCCATTCTTGATAAGACGTACTATTCAGGAATAGTTGAAAAGAACGTTGGACAGAGAATTAAAACTATGTGCATCCGTTTACAAGTTAACAGGTGGATCTGAAAAATGGGCACCAGTTCACACTTTTCTTTCTAGTTTGTAACTGCATATCACCATTCACTTGACATGTTTCATTCTCTTATGCACACATGCTGGATTAACCAACCTGGCGTTAACAATTCAATAAGAATCATTTATTTTATCTGTAAGCCAATAACAGGTTTTATATGATTTTGTAAACTGGTTTATAACCGATAAAAAAGCACAGTCATGCGTAACCGTAAAGAAGCAGATATAATGCAGCAATTCCTTGCAGATACGTTCACACAAGATTCATAATCCTGTCATTTTTACCCTAGTCGTTCAAAGAATAAGCCGGTGACCTCTTTGAATGTTTCACACGCCCCTTTTCCCAGATGATTTTCTCACCCTTATTCTGACTTGTAATATGGATGTACAAAAACAAACGATGTATGAATTTCTCATCCTTTTTCGATTTGCCTATATTTCAGGACTACACATCCAGGGACTAATTCTTGCCCAAGGTCTTCCATTCATAAATGTCATGAAAAAGGAACCATCTACGAAGGAAACAAAACTCTAATTGGATCGGAAGAGTACTTAACTAACCGGAAGGGTGCTTTTATTAACCCGGGAAGATGCCTTAAAAGTCATAAATGAAATCGAAATGGTTTCTGTAATGCGTTTTCAACGATAGAAACAAAGCGGAAACACGCAACTATGTACAATAAATCAATGTACTGCAACTCTTAACAATGGCGTTTAATTGTTAAAAAACACTTTCGTGTTGAGTTTGTACCTTTAATCTTTGGGACCGTTTGTTTTTGTTCGATGGATGTAATAAAGCCCATTTCTTTAATGCGTATTTGATTTAAGCTCGAGTGATTTGATTAAAGCAAGCTTTTGATGACTCCCTAGATACTGCTGTTAGATTCCATTTACCGGTCAATAACCCTTGATAGATACATCGATGATATCGATTGAGAAATCATTCAACTTAATTTTTATTTCAGTTTTTTAATTTATTTTTGTAAATGTCTTTTATGATAGGGTGCCTTATGTCTTTTATGATAGGGTGCCTTATGTCTTAGTGTCTTTCATTTAATTCACATACACACTGGGCGATGTAGTCAGTGATGATTTAAATTACATTTTTTAAATATATTATTTGTTTCGCCACACGTTGTCATATTCTTGATTCTAGTAAGCATGTAAAAAGGCATGTAATTGCATTAAAAAAAGAAAATTCAATGGTTTGAAGAAAAACAGAAAAAATAACTTTCATTCTTTTTTGTCTTTACAAACCAATATTGGTTATTAAGTAAAAATATACTTTTATGTTATGATACTATATTTCAAGTAAAACATTTGTATGCAAAATCCTGAAAATCAATTTTCACCAAAAATGGATGGATGTCGCGTTTTGTCATGGGACCCTCCAGTTGATGTAATCTGATAAGTTCGCTTGATATAAACTCCCATCAACACGTTTGTCATTTTCGCTTTTTTTTTATTTTCATTTCTTAATTGCTTACATTGACACCAAGCTAAGTTAGTCGTAAAAATCGGAGCCACGTACGTTAAATGGTTCAATTATAATAATTTCTTAAACACTGATAATAAATTAATTACATTGTTAGAGACTACAAAACTACAAAGCGAGGATGAATTTGTAAAAGTTACATTCTTTAGTTATTTTTCATATAACTCTAAGTGCTAACGAATGGAAAGAAAATGAAAATAATATAATTGTGGCTAACAGGAAATCAGTGAATTGGCAAGCATTCCAAAACGCTGCGGTTATTCAAGTTTAAAAGTTTGTTTTCACCGAAGTACAAAGGTGGTACATAAGAGGATACAAACAAAAGGTCGTGAGTTAAATTTTGAAATTGTTAACGGGTAAAAAGAAAAGAAAATAGTCGTAAATGTTATAATCATGTAAATAACAAAAACATAACGAGGTTAAAGTAAATAACCTACACAATAAACATATCATTAAATAGTTATCAAAGCTATATTAATTGACTTTTCTAAACAAAAGCTCAAGCAAAAATTACTGCACACTTTCAAACTTACTTTAACTTTTAGGAAGATAAAAACACATAAATATACTCCAGCAGTTTTAACTAAAATGTTCCTGCAATCATACAAGCGGAATCTAGAAGGAGAATGCAGCCGAAGAGTCCTAGATTTATAGATATCTTACTCAATAACTTGCTGCTTCATTTAGCATACAATATTTCAATCATTGTTATATGAGACGGCGATGACATAGGATTCACAATTAACTCATAGCAGTCATGGGAAATGGGTTATGGGTTTGTTAATATAGATAAAATCCAATGTCATGGGACATGTTTTCATTGAAAAGAACCAACAATGCGGGACCATTACACGTTGGACTCCTATAGCGCATGTCATGAAAGTATCAAAGATCATGAGAGACAATTGAAACATTTTATTTTGTTGTTGAAAAGATACATTTCGCAATTACATATCTGCATAGACACCTTCAGCGAGGAGACCTGTAACTACAAAAAATGTCTCGCCAAATGCGATGATAGATCGCTTATATTGCAAATGTGATAATAATCGCTTATATGGCAAATGTGATGATTATCACTTATATGGCAAATGAGATGATTATCACTTATATGGCAAATGAGATGATTATCACTTATATGGCAAATGAGATGATTATCACTTATGATGCCAATTAAATGATAAGTTGCTAATCAGAAAAATGGGATGATTATAGCTTATAAGGCAAATGAGATGATAATCGCTTGTAAGGCAAACGGGATGATAATGGCTTTTAAGGCAAATGAGATGGTAATCGCTTATAAGGCAAATGAGATGATAATCGCTTAGTCGGCAAATTAAATGATTATAGCTTATTAGACAAATGATACAATAATCGCTTCTCAGACAATTGACATGATAATAGCTTATTAGGCAAATGAGATAATATTAGATTATTATGCAAATGAGATGTTATCGCTTATTAGGCAAATGAGATAGTCAATCGCTTATAAGGCAAATGACGTGATCGATTGTTTATAAGGCAAATGGGGTGGTCAATCGCTTATTAGGAAAACGAGATTAGTAAAGTTACACATGCTCATTATTGAGCTTCGGGTAATCAGGAGTTAGAGAACCGACTTTTTAGACAACGGCGTTTAAAGTAGTTTGTCATTGCTTTCCTCATCGACTTTACTTCGCTTGACCTTAAGAAGTTAGGTACTCGTTTTCGCAACAGACCGCAGAGTCATGGGGGCTGTTTATCAAACACAAAATATGGTCGAGGCTAGAGATCGAGCCCGCAGTATAATTGGTGATATAACGTCGCTCTAACCAACTGAGCTATCTGCACGTTTTTAGGATAAGGCAACACTGAATAAACAAATACTACTAGACTAGAAGGGATGCTTCTGTTTAACACATTATCATATATAATAAATTAAATTATCGCATGGATCATTCAACCTACCTTGTTGGAACTTTTGCTTGCCAGTGGACTCCATCCAAAACAAAGTTGAAAGAATATGACCCAACACATGACTTCATATCATAGTTACGGCTTATTTAGAAAATGTTCCTGTTAAGTTCTCTTTTTAAACTACCACCTTGGCTATGATAGTTTTTTGATTAAATATAAGCACATGTGATGTCAATGTTTGTCACATAACAACAGACATTTTCTTGGTAGCAAACAGTGCGTACTAGAAACATAACATGACGCCTGAATTGTCAATGCACACGAACAGTTACGTTTTTGCATATATCTTAAACAGTTTCAGATATATTTTGTTACTCCTTGCATATTAGTCATGTTTCTTTTGTCAAATGTTTATGTTGTTAATATGTTATTTAAACAAAGCTGGGTTTCCCTAAATACTTTTTGTGGCTTCGTTAAAAAAACAATGTGTACCCACCGTGAATACACAAAATTGACAGATTTGAAATTATATTTCACAGGATATGCAGACACGTTTAATTGATTACGATAAAAAAAATGTTCCTTGTGAATAAAACTGTTATGCGAAAACTGTTTACGATGTCATCGTTGAGTAGCAGGGGGGTTTCGTTTGCAAGTCAGAAGAGCGATCGACGACGAAGCGGATCAAAATACAGTATTTGATGTGTTTATTGAACAATATGGTAAATTAAATGTATGGAGATAAGGTGATCAGTATAAAACAATTTCCAAAATACACCGAAACAAATAATAAACAATACAACAAATTGATGCGTTATCAAAAACAGAAACAAGAAGCACGTCATTTCGTGTGAACAAATCCTCGAATAGACAGGCATGAACGTGAGAGAGAAAGTATGTAATAAGATAATTCCCATATAAGCAATATTGTGCCTTAGATTGACGTTCCCCTTGTTGCAATTTTACCCAAGATAAACAAAGCTACTGGTCTGATAGTCGTTAATTGAGTTGACCTTTTCCACGATAAAGGTGGTACGCTTCCAAATCACATTAGTTATTAGCTATGGTTATTTCTCGACGAATTCAAAATCCTGTTATATCGAGTGTTATTTAAAAAAATGAATTTACCGTATTCATAATCACATCAAACGTTTACTTTACAGAAATGCGTTATTTAAGATGTACACAAACTTACATTCACAAGAAAAATAGAGAGGAATGTAAAGTTTCGGTTCGGGATTTTGTTGTGAATGTTACTTGTAATAAAGGAATGAATAACTTCAGTGTGTTTATTCATATTTTGTGCATATTCAGAATTGTAATCAAATCATCAAAAATTTATAACCGCAGATATATATGATGACAGAGTAGTCAGCACACCAGGCTGTCTCACGTGGACTTTCGGGAGGTCATGCGGTTGACAATCAGGGTTCTACTTGGGGGGGGGGGAGGTCAAGCGCCTATAACCTTTGTTTAAGTTGTCCTTGTTACACTGGGTGATTACCTTATGTTATTAAGACAATAATTCAAATCAACATTCTTTATAAATTCAACAACAACACTCCAGTGACTTATTTGGGCATTGTGTGGTCAAGTTGATTGCTGTACCCCCACAAAAAAAGCCCCAAAACGTACATAATTGTATGTGTTATCAAATAAAATAGTAACAACAATAATGAAAGATTGTATTTATATATCACCTTTCAATACATAAAAGGCTCTACGAGCGTTACAATATTTTATTACCCCGACAAGACCAATTGAGACATAACTGTAAATTCTCAAATTCACGAGGAGTTTATAAGTGTTACTGCTTGTTCGACTTCAGCAAACCTACAATGAAATACACACTGGTTACTGCCTACAGTCGGATACCGATTGTTCTCCCATGTCAAGAAAATAAAAAGCTTGTGAACTTCCTTTCCTCAAGAAGGTAGCGCCAAGTCATTGTGGAATACCGGACATCTCGTTCTGTACCGGATGTCCCATCGAAGCTCCGCACAACGCATAATGCATGATTGCCAGAATTTTAATCAGTTTATGTTAGCTTATCTTTACGCTCGAGTTGTTTCTAGGCCATACTTTGGTGATGTTTATCAAAAGGCTATGTTTATTACATCTTTGACTTTTTATAACGTATAAATTCCTCATATTCTGTCATAGTTTTTTGAAACCCTGTAAATAGATGGCCTACCACAAGGCCACAACGCCACATATCTGACATTTTATTCTCTTTAAAAACTTCACATCTTTTATCGTCGATGTAAAACAGATGACTCATAAATGCGCAGTAGCAATGCGCAGTAGCATATGTTTAATTTGAACACCAATAAGAAACAAAAGCGCAAAAAGGTTATTTGATTTGATATTTAGTTTAATATTGTGACTACGACGATTAAATTATGTCTGGCCATAATTCTTTGTACAGTTTTCAATGTGCACAATATTGTGATGTATAATCAGTGTCTATGGATATTGATAATGGATATAACGAATAACAAAATATATCTGACACGTTCATTCTCTTCGTTGCTATTCAAAGTATTACTTTAGTTCATGTACACAACTCGATATTTCAATGGAGCTGTTTGTTGAAGTACTAAAGCATTTCTGTACAGTACAAAGCAGACGTCGATCAATATACCGGAAGTGTGGGTGTTATGAAAGGATGTCAATAAAATATAGCCTGGAACACGTTAATCAGACACAACTACATAAAATTGATTATGTAATCGTGATATTTGAACAGACATCTTTTGTTTTTAACCTCACGCTTGGTGATGCTCAGCCCCTTGGCGATGATATTGTACACTCAGTACTCAGCACATTGCATTTTCTTATGGCAATTTTGTCACTGTTCTTCAATGACATTTACACTTATCAACATCATTTAGTTGTTCATAGTGATCGGCACCATTGCCCCCTTTCCAACACAGGGCCTCCAATAGGATATGGTTCTAACAGTTATACACCCGGGGAGAACCTTGCTGCGACATTTCCAGGCGCGTAGCCAGGATTTTGAAAACAAGGGGGCATCCTTGGATATTATCAAATCAATGGCAGACATTTTTGAAATAAGTAAAATTGTGCACATTTAGAGCATTTTGGATTCTAATGTTTGGGGGGGAAGGCATTACCCCATGTCCCACATGGCTACGTGCCTGGATATTTCAATTAATTTCCTAAAATGAGGCCGAAGTTAATTGTCAATGAATAAAGCAGATAAAGTAGAGAGTTGAGTATGTGATTATTTGTAATAGTCAGATAAAGTGTAAACTTAAAACAACAAAGGAAAAAACTAATTGTATGTAATTAAGTTTAAAAGGATGAATATCTCGAATAATAACTATTGCGTCAAACGAAAATGTAAGACTTTAATACAAAAGAAGGAACAACTTTCCCGACCAATAGAAAACGAAATAATGATTTAAAAAGATAAGAATAAAGTTCACAAAATGAACAGTTGTTTGGATTAGTGATAATTCAGAATGTTTGAGCTATAAAAAATTAAGTTGTTTAATTTGTGTATGTTGTTATATATATCATATAATTAATGTTCATGACTGTGGAAAATAAAACTATGTGCCAGGAATGAAAATAAAGTGATATCTTATTCTATTTTGGCTAAAATGTAATTTTTGTCTGGCACTTTGGTCTAGTCGTATGCTTAACAATAACAGTGTGAGAGTCCCCATGTTCGAACAATAGTAGGATCGATGTTTATGTTTTGAGTACAGTTTCACTGTCTTTTATACGATGTAATTTGCCCATAGGTATCCAACTGCAACCAGAGAAAGAATAATGGCTAACTGATAAGATACGATTCTTTTAAACATGCAGCCATCTTTATTTTTCTCTGAAAACTTATAATGTATTCGATAGCTTTCATTGGGTCAATGTGGACAATAGTATATGAAAAATGTATTTCAATTAAAAAAGTCCGGCACCTATACCTAGTCACTCAAATAACTCAACATTGTCTTTCTATAACTGTCGCCTTAGTATTCAATGTAGTTCCCCAAAAATATTCTAAAACGTCATGAAACTGACATAATAATAGCAAAATGATAAGCAAAAATAAAGTTTTCGAAATTGGTTGTAATAGTAAAATGGTAATCAATAAAAAGACAATCAATTAAATTAAAAAATGACTAGGTATCAACACGTCGATCATTATGAAGCTACATGACCATGTAAAAACAAAATCAATTATAATTTTCACAAGGACATTCAACGTTAACTTCAACATACAAGTGACGTATGTATCCTATAAAAGTACAGACAGTGATCGATTGTCAATCAATTGGAACAATAATCTATTGTCCAGGGAGGACAACACGTTTTTCTGGATGACACAGTTTAATGATGAATTTCCTCTGTACTGAATAGCTCAGCGGCTCTTGTAACAGTCTTTCTCTACACCACAGAGTGTCCATTTTGATAGTTCGAGTCCTCTTCATTCAATGATATTGTTTCTATTTAGGTCAAATGTCATTATGCATGATTAATGTCTGGACTGATGGCCTTTTGTGTGGTCTCACTTTTATCACGAAAACAACATATACTGGCTTTAACTATTGATGTTTTTTGTAGCTGCGATCGTAGCGTGAATGGTAACAGTACGTGACTTGTCGTTTGAAGTTGTTTCAAAGTCTTGTGTTTTTTATAACTACTTGTTGATCAAAGGATAGCTAAAGTTAGTAGCTTAGTAGGAATGGATAGTTCGATAAGAAAGTGTGCCTGGTTAATTTTATGTTAGAATTAACCAAAAAAGCTTTACATATTAGGTGATACAAAATAACCGTAATCAGTGGCATGTTTACACAAGAAATATTACGTACACCGATGCTTTATTGTCTCTTATTGAGTCATATACAATTCTATTAATATTTTTATTTATTTTTTAAGTATTATCACAGCAACACAACAAAATATGTAAACCAAAAAAGGCAATATCATAAGATTTCAAGGAGAATTCAGGGTCTCAGACCCCCTCCCCATGACCAGTCAAACTGGGAGAGTGCATGACGTCATTCGACATACGGTCTTTGACCCCAAATATCTCTCATCTGCCATCCACATTCCTATGACCATACGGTAATTTTCTACTTCCAGTACGTTTTTTTTAGTAATATCTGTAATTGTTACTATTTTTTAATTTTTTGTAGTGACCTTGACCTTGTAATGTCCAAACAATACCTCCGACCGCAATTATTTTAAGGAAATGGAATAACGTTGCAAATCTGCATACCAAAAATCATCAAAATCCATTTTCATATAGTTCCAAAACAGCCATCAAAAGAGCTAATCGTGATAAAATGTAACACTAATTTGTGCATTTCTCTATTGTTTTCGTATCTTGCTTGTTTTGGATGCTTTTAGCAAACCAGGCAGTAGACATAGTAAATGAAATCACTTAAAATTTCTGATTTTGTGTTAAAAATGATACTTCTTTGTTGTCGAATAATCAATTTTTGTCTTTAATATTGTGCTTTTGCCTGGCCAGTGGGGTCTAAATTATCGACATACCCTGCATTCACCTTGAACTTTTAATGATATTGGATACAATATGTATATTGTTACATATTTTGTTTCGTTGCTGTGATCATACTTTGAAATATATTTGGATTTAATTTTATATTACCAAATTTAACATCATAAAGCATCTATGTACGAAATAGAAATATAATGCACATAGCTTTAATTTGTCTTGAGTTAACGTACCACTGATTAAGAGACGTCAGTCGGTAAGAGCAACGGTCTATCACGAAGAATAATGTGGGTTCGAGCTCTCGGCGCGATTATATGTTGTGTTTCAAAAACACGCTCTCCGTCAGCTCTGCGGCTTCGCTAACCTAAGAAAAGAGTAGCTAACCTATTTAGGTAAAGCGGAAGTAGAGGCGCATGGAAAGCACGGGAAACTACCGCATTATGCGTTAGCCCTAGTACAACCAGGACTCTTACTCCTGATTCCCCTACGCTTGGACACGAGCACGGGACAAAACTTTACATTTTTTACTTTACGGTTACTTTTTTTTATCACCTGTGTATACACAAAATGAATCGAAATACGTTTGAAATACGCAGAAAGGGGACAGAAAAATCAATGTAATCCGTGATATGTCTATTTCTTTCTTGAAAGTCACAACCACAGAGAAAGGAATCGCATAATTGTCATACCATTTATTTGGAAAAGATAAATGAAGTTTAAAGAGTATTATCATTTTGTCTTCTTCCTCTGGAGCAAAATGACTCATATATGATATTTT
>JAUUEB010072628.1:0-15660 GCA_032362205.1 Clione limacina | reverse complement strand
TACACATTTACACCCCAAACTACACATTTTTGTGTCTAAGACTACACATTGAGCTCAAACCTAGTTGGCAGGCCTGTAATGTTTGATGGAATGGGATGCAAAATCTGCTCAATTTTTTTGCAAACCTAATACAGTGAGAACAAGAAAAAGGAATAAGCGAGTTACAGAAAACACTTCTACTAATCTACGCTTGTTGTAGACACTTCTTCTTCTTTGATCATTTGCTTTAACCTTGAACGGAGTCAACTGTTATTGACTGAATTTTGCATTAGCCAACTGCTTTTAACACACTAATATTGTTTGCCACATGTTTTGCGTTGACACTTTGGTGCTTCCCTTCGCCCTGAGGGCGGCCGCTATCCAGTTTAAGAAATGCTTTTTTATTAAGACTGTCACGAGTATGACAGTTTTTTGTAGGAAATTTAAAAAATATTTTGCCCAGGTGGTACTCTAAGCAACCACCAGGGGATCTTTAGTGTGTCTGTGTACAGGTTTTTTTTATCGTCCGACTCTGATAGGACTAGGGACATGATCCTGCCTACCAAGGATCGAGGACATGTAAGTACTGATAATGAAATACGTTTGCACAAGCTGTATGCACCAACCTCATATCATGATAGGTGAGATGTGTCCCATTGTGGGAGTCGAACCCACACATTTTTTCCATACCACGGCACCGGCTCTAGAGATCATATTTTGCTCTTAAGTCCTACTGCCTAGACCACTCAGCCATTGTGCGTCTGTTGGAGACACTTAGTTCATCTTTTATGTTCATTGCATCTTGAATCAACCACAATAGCTCCGCTCACTTGACAAGCTGTGTCTCTTTAGCATTGGTAGTATAGCCCAACAGTCTGATCATTTCAAGGACATAATGTACTAAACATGAATACATTTTTTAGGTTCAGTTTTTCATACTTTTGTTCTTATTTTTTCTTATCAATTTCTTAACAAATGACTAAATAGTTACCCTGCAATCACCAACTAATAAAAAGGTTGCTTTACTTTCGCGGGCAAGGAGTATAGTTAGATGCATGCTGTTTAGCGGTTCATTACTTCTCACCTTATTTTTTCTAACAGATGTGTACATTTTTATTAAATACCAGTTTTAAGTGTTATCTTTGTCTTGACAGGTATAGCTCTGAGCCTTCATGGGCGGAGACTGGGGATAGGTTTATGCTCAAATTGTTCCGAGACTATCTCTTTCACCAAGTTGATGAGAATGGTGCTGCATGGATTGATATTGCTCATGTCATTCAGTGCTTAAACAAGGTATGATGCATGTTGTTCTGGGCTTGGAATTTGGGATTGGCAAATTGATACTGTAAAACAATACAATCGTTTTAGTTATTGCATACTCTATAGTTTCTAGTCTTAACTCATATATACAAAATTTTGTAAATGTGAGTTATATTTTATTTATTGATTTTTTCAGCTTTGAATAATAATGAACAACTTTTTTTTACAATATTTACTTCATCTTTGTGAACTAAGCTGCAGTATACAATCCTAGTTCTTCAATTTATATCAAAGGGAGGTAACTGCATAAATATATTCTTAATTTCTTTTACGTACTTATTTTCTTAAACAATAGCAGTACTTGATAGTGGCTAGTATGATTTACTGTCCACCTCTTCCAGGCTTTGTTGGCTTGACAACTTGTGTTTTTTTACGGGTCTGCAGGATACACACAGGCTGCAGACATATAAGTTAGAATTACTTTCTTAAAGCATTTTGATATGGCTTAAGCTCTTAGAATAGGTGAATGAATTGAAAACAACCAGTCATATGGTTGGTCATATAATTGAGTTGATAGTAATTTGATTACTATTGGAAACTTTGTTGAAGAAGGAGAATTTATGCGTTGATTTAAGTTATGCTTTCAATGCACATTATTTGGTGAGGGGTTTCAAGAATAAGAGAAGAATTCATTATTGATTAATGATTTCTTTCCTTTGATAACTTTTAGACAATTACTTTCCTTTCAAAATAATAATCTTTAGATATTATTACCTCTCTTTAACATGATAATATACATTGGTTTGGAAAAAAGCTAAAAAATTGAGAAAGACAAGTCAAAAATTTCCACAACTGCGTCTGATAAACCCACTCCTAAGAAGAAAGATACAACAGGTAATTTTTCATGTCTCTTTAAAACGTTGCTTAGCTTTCCTTTGGACTTGAGGAATGAGTTGCCATTTCTTGTTTTTTTATTTTAATTAATAAACTGCATCTTACTTTAATTATATTTACATCTTATTTTGTAAGTTTTACATACAAAATCTGATCTGCAAATTTGAAACAATTAAACTTTTTGTCTTCAGTTTGATGCTGGGTCACCTGAGAAAGTTTGTCTGGCCTCAAGAGATGAGAGCAGCATGCTGGTTGTGTCGTATGCAGAGCTAAAGCGATGTTTTCAGTCATGCTTCCAGGAGCTTGTGGCACAGTCCAGTCAAACAACATCAAGTTTCTCATAGCCAGATAGGCTCTGATGATAGGAACTGACTGTATGAGACATGAGATTTTTATCTGGAAACTATCTTGTTGATCCTCTTTACTTAAAACTTCTCCTAACAAATCTGTATTCTGCTGAATGCTTGTTTCTTCTGTTGTACATTTTATTTTGGTCATGTTGAATGTGGGGGAGATGATTCAGACTATTGTCAATTGTTGATATGTTATTGTCATGAACTTTAATAACAATACTGTGATTGTCCTTGTTGAATATATTGCACCCTTGAGGGTATGTTTTCGAGCAATAATCTTTTGGGCATATATTTAACAAACTTTCCACTTGTTTTATGATGTAGATTGACTCTCAGAAATTACTTTTGACAGGAAAGGAACTATCTCTTGATGGGAAAAATATCTTTTAACACATACCTACATTTATGATGTAAATATTATACTTATTTCTGGTGTGATCACCGTTTTGTAGAGTGGCACAAATTGTTATCTTAGCTGACATACGTGTTGTTACTTTAAAAAACAACATGTGTAGACCCTTTCAAATGAAGTTGATACCAAGAATTTATTAATTTTCTATGATATCAAACTATGTTTGATCTGAAAACAAGGTTGTTCTTTTGTTTGCCATTACTATCAGTATTGATACACTTTTCAAAATAGTCCCTGGATGCCAAAGACGATATCCTGACACAATTTATTTATTTCAAATCAGAAATAATTTCTATTTATTGGCATTGAGCTTTGCTAAAAACCTGTTAGATATCGCTTAGATAGTAATCAAAATCAAGTGTGTAAGGTATCTGGTTTTATTACATGGTTATGGGTTATTGTAACGCATACAATCCTTCAAAAATGAATGAGTTTACCCTTTTGAAGATCATAAAAATGTTCATAATTTTTAAGAGATTTTAAGTTGGACTTGTTTCAATTCACTTTTGATATTTTGGATACTCTGATTTTCAGGGTCCTCCCCATTGTCAGTCCCTGATTGCCCTCAAATAACAAAAGATGAGGTGCAATCCAAAGTATTATCAATTCACACAAAATTGAAATCTCCTTAAATATATTACCTTTGATCAAATGGATTTTTACACTACAATAGGCTCTGCGTATTAACACATTGGTTTTTAACCTGAATTTGATAGTAATAATTGGAACTAATAACATGGTAAACCCCTTTTATGTTTCTTTTGAATATTAATTAAATTCTTATCAACACGATTCATAGCAGGCCACCTGGATTATAACAAAAAAAAAGGTAAGTTACATCTGACGATCTCATGCCAGTATTTCTCTTGACAAAGTCATGTTGACATTGAAATTGAATGAGGTGTTAATGCTAGTGTCTGTGTTGTTTGGTGTCGGTGATCATGTGGATGGGGAATAACTGTTCGTTGTGTTGGTGAGAGGTGTGGACATGATGAAGGGAGGCAAGCATTTCTGAGATATTTATAGACTCCTGAAAATGTTTTAAATGTTTTCGTTTTTTTATCAACGCATCATTTTGTTATAACACATGACCTGTTATTAATGCAATATATTCTATGACTTGAGAAGTGTGTTAATAACCCAGAGCCTACTGTATACTCATTTACTAACAGCTTGCTTAATTTTTTAAGACTGTTTTCCTACTAACAATTTTAAAAGAAACAAACCACAATAGTTGTACTTTTGGGTGGATAGCTTTATAACTTGATACTATTTTGAGCAGTTGGAAACAATTCTTAATCCAAGGATGTTCATATACTTGTCATTTGTATCATTAAGATTAAAAGACCACATTCCATGCTACAAACACAGTTACATTTTTCATGGTCTTCAAGTTTATGTATAACCATCAACATTGGATTGTGTGGAACATTGAATCTTGTGTACCTCATCTCTAGTATTGAGACGGTAGGTTGAATTCATATTGCTATGTTACCTCGGTCAAGACTTGTGGAATTTATCTTTGATGTTTCTTGTAACACATTGTTAAGACACTTTTGTTAAACAAACAGCAGGCTGGTCTTGGGGCAATGTCTCTGCCTTGCATGCAAAAAGGCCGTCAAGAGTTTGAATCCGGCCTGTGCTCACCTGGTACTTTATCAGGGACATAAATGTGTCACCTGCTTTAAGTCCTTCTGGTTTTCTAGGCGTGTAAATCACTTAATACCAACCAAAGCAACATGCTCTTACATTTTTTTTAAGAAAGTATTAAAAAGCCCCCCCCCCCCCCCTCAACTTATCGCCCCAAAAAAATTTGATAATGTTGTGATTTTATTACTTATTCATTTCTTTTTACATGGAGAAGGACATGGAGAAGCATCTTGCATGCCTCTCCTTTAAATTGGTGGTTGATGCAAACATTAGTCGCGGGATCTCAACCTGCCTTTCATATAATCTTATTCTATTCAAAGGGTGTAAAACTCAATGCAGAAAGATAACAGGTTTTACAAGTCTTGTGCCAAATGTGGATGATATTTCCACTTGGTTTATTCTGTATTATACGCCGAATGTATGTAAAACCAGGAGATCTTAATTTTGCAGGCAGACAATTGTTTTTCCAAGACTTAATGTTATTACCCATTTTCTTTAGGTGTATATGCTAAGATAAATGCGAAACATCCATAATTTTCATGGTGAGTCTTATCATACAATACATTATTGTCACTGTTTAAATGTTTTTTCTTGGAATGACATTATTGAATTTTTTTATCAATCATATTAACTTAAGTTTTTCCCCACTTTTTACTGTTATTGAGCCATCAAATGTTACAATATCAGGTGCTAAGTTGATTAAATCCCAGTTGATATATTATATTGAATATGTTATATTTTGTCTTTGAATTTCCCAAACTGGTCAAAGAAACATGTGGTTCGAGTCGAAACACTTTTTTGAATCTACCTCTATGGTGGAAATCAGTGACATTCATCATCAGATATCATAAACACATTCTTTTTCAATTACCTTTTCCTGTCCAATTATTTTATTATTAATCATTCGCTTTCATTTTTCAGATAAAAAGTGATTATTGCATGTTTTAATTGGGTTTTTTACAGGTTCAGCTTAGATTAGATAAGGTAGTATAAATGGTGGTATAAACAAATTTTATTTGAAATTCTTCTACTGGGGTGTATATTTTCAGATTTTTTGGGGAACGGGTTACATTCAAAAGAACTTCTGAGAAAATTTAGACATTTTTATTTTATTTGCCACATTTAAAAATGTTGTTGTCAATATATTGAATAGAAATTGGAAATACAGCATTGCAGAGCAAAAAAACGAGTGATACCCTGATCCTTTCCATGCAGAATGATAGGGCCTTCTTGACCCAGGCTTCAGTTTTTTGTATGTAACTCTAACATCCCTGCTTATAAAAGTAGCAAGATTAGTCCTAATTTGAGTTTGACACTTTTACATGTAAATGCTGGTAATCCAATTATGGATTTCAATGAACCTTGAAACAACGTGCAAAGATTTGATTAAAAGTTAAAAAGGGTAAGGGTTTGTCTGTATATCAGCAAAACCCTCACTGCATTGAGATTTGACTATATTCTTTAAATATAGATGTTGCTTTGTATTCATGTTTTGTGGAAGTTTGTTGAGAACGGTGACCTTGATTCCTGGTATATCCTTGTTTTTTAAGGAAATAAATTTTATTGACTACATTTGACTGTAAATGAAGACAAACTGTTTGATGACTTAGTGTTACATTGTTGATTACTCTGGTCAAGCCTTCTATTGACTTGGTTAATGTTAGTGCTACCCCGTCTTACAAAAGTCCATGTTTGTCTTTTGACAATGTCAATTGTAAATAATGTGAATAGAGAGTGTTAAGTATTTGATGTCGGAGTTTTGTGTAAGATGGAATTAGAATCTCTTTATTGGTATAAAGGAAATGTGTATTGTACAGCTTTTGATTTAACGGTCAGTGAAGTAGTCACAAATATTTGATATGGACACTATATTTTGCAGGCACATTTATTGACATCAGCGTATTTACGTTTTTTAATGTTAAAATGTGTAAAGGTGTTAAAAATTAATATTTTGCTCATCGTTTTATCATTTTTCCCCTTATATGAAATGCTGAACATTGGTGTTTATGGTTTTGGTTTGAGTGTAAAATGGTGAATTTTAAGGGAATTTGTTAAAAGAACAATTGATCTTTCAAGAATATATGCCAAATCGTTGCCTAGGCTTTTGTCTTCCTCCTCTTTGCCTAATAACCCTAAACGTATGTAGACATGAAGACATATCTAGAATTAAGAGGTAAATTCTCTGTCCCTCGAACCTTAATCTATCCAAACATCCTCATTTATCAGAGTTTCATCGCAAATCCAGCTTTAGTATTTAAAGAATATATCAACCTTTGTATGATTCAGACACCCAAGTTAATTTTCCCTCAAATCAACTGCTACAGAAAGTTACAATCTTGCTCATATCATAAAGTTACTTTTAACATGGCATTGAAACTTTGATGAGTAGCCCACTAAGAGAGGTTGAATGAATGTTGCTATAATTTGTACAATTTTTAAGTCACTGTATAGTATGATTTATAAACTAGCAATGATGAAGTTTACTTTTTCTTTCCAGTCTGTTTCAATGAATTATATTTTGTGTCATCAAAGTTAAGTGCATCTAATGTTCTTGATATCAACATAATAGTTAATGATAAGTTGATTTTTGTTAAAGATCATATCAAAATAGAACCTTGGCATTCTTTACATATTTTTTTGTTTGTTACCTGATTATATTATAGATTCTTTCTACTATATCTCACATGGATTTTTAGGCTAAGAGCTTTTATTTATTTCTTAAAATTTTTGTAATATTAAAAGATGTATCAATATTTTATGATGCTAGTCATTCCCACCATAAATTCTTCGATTTATTGAGAGAGAGAGAGACTGGTTATTTTTGTAAAGATTATTTTGTTGTCATAATTTGTGAGAATATATACCAGTGTGAATATTTCTATTAATAGGGCAGATATTTGATGGTAATCACTTTGATAGTTAAATATCTATTTTTAGCCGTCTAAACTGTTTATGAGCTTTATTTACTAGATAATCAACTCTTTGGGCCTTTGCTTTCCTCAAGAAAGGTATACATATCCCTAAGTCTGGTTAAGTATAATTTTAGGATACTTCACATATTTTCCAGCAATAAGATTAGATTGGCTCTGTTTTGGCTGAAAAATAACCAACACTTTTTTCAGTAGCTCTTTAGTCAGCTTTTGAACTTGTCATAGCAAATCTGCTGATATTTGTTCCCATCATAGTGTACATTTGGCTGTTATGCTTGTATTGAGGATTTGTGACAGGTGAGGTCATAGGTCAGTAAGGATCCCAAGTTGGGACTGGAAGCTTATTTGTCAGCTGCTAGTCAAAAACTGGACCAGTCTACGAGAAAATGACTACATGACTGATGTATAGTGTCTATATATGAATCTAAACAGCCTAAAATGTATTTCCTATTTTTTTAGTATGATACATTTTTTAATATTTCTATTGCCAAATTATCATATTCAATAAATTAGAGATCCTGTGATTCAAACTGATTCTTTAGATTTTGGAGGAAAGTTTTTTTTCTTCATTTTCTAATATTGTTACTGGTAAATGTATATATTTAAAAACAATATACTAAAGTTTTTAATTTTCATGTATGAACATAAGACATTATGTTGTTGTGAGTAATATTAACTGTGTTTCGTTTTTTGATAATTGTTTTATTCTTTTGAAATGCCAAAGCTGTTCATTTCCATGTGACCAGGAATAGTGATTGTGTGTCTTTGACTGGATTATTACTGCTGCTACTTTTTCTCTATATATCTTAACCTACCTACCTCCAGACTTTCCCTTTGTTAATGGGGGGAAAGTGTCCAGGCTTTTGTCTGATCAGTTTTTAAACCAATTTTTAATGAGCAAAAGGACTATTTCAAATTTTTCTATTTAGACCAATACTTTAAATAAAATATGAAACCCTATAAAAGAAATACTTATGGTAAAACATAAAAAGGACAATTCATTAGGGTTGGAATTATAAAAATTGTTAAATGTGTGTAGGATATCGGCCACCTTTGTAGGGGGACCTGATGTTTCAAATTAAGCTCCTGCTATGGCTCTCTTTATCCTGATGGCAACATACATCTTGTTAACAGACTTATACTGGATCATATATCTTTGAATAGATATTGAAGGTTGGCAATATTATTAAGAATTCTACTCTAGCATTGAAATCCTTTCAGTTTTGTTTTCCCTTCTTGTCCTGTAAACTCTGTATGTACCTATTTCATCTATTTGAGTTAGGCATTTTAAGATACTGGACTGGTCTACCTAAACCTATCCTGCATTCCATGTGTATTTCTATGAGGAGATTGAATTGGTGGATTTTTTTTCAAATATGTTTTATGTTTTCCTGAGGTATACCCATATGGTTTCATGTCTGTATTTTCAATTTATTTTTTGTCTTCATAACTGCAGGATTTGATTAGATCAAACAAATTGTACATGTAATGACTTCATTTTCTCCATCTAGGTATTGTATTTCTACTTAAGACTGTTCAGTTTCTGGCTTACATCTTTATGGCACCTGTCTAGAGGAAGTATGAGATTCTCATGTACAACAATTTTGTTTTCTTCATGAGGTATAGATTCAAGCAATAGTTATATTGTATTTTGTCTGTAAAGCTTAAAATGTGACCTTAAATCAAAATAATGCAACCAACTTTTAAGCCTAATGAACTAGCAATAAGAGGGCATGACTAATAAGCTTTACAACAAATACTTTATTAACAATTGTAAATGACACTGTAGATGATGTATGTAGCTCTCACAATTGTGAACAGGGATTCGAATCTTAAGAGTAATAATGCTTGCTTATGAATGGTGATTTGAATGCTGATGTGACAGTCTCTTAGAAACAAAATCAAATTCCTGGAGTGCTAAGGAAGAAAGCAGACGATAGGTAGATTGTATATACAGCAACTCAAAATATAATACCAAATATTTTGAGTAACCAATAATTAAAGAAGAGCAGTTTATGGAAGGGCAATACTTTATGCATCTTTTTTCACCATTCTCATTTTCATTTGATTCAATCACCTTAAAACACATACATTTCCATGTTGACTTATAGAGTAAGATTATTGCAGACATCAATGTACGTCTGCAACATGGACGAGGTTGAAAAGATAGAACCGTCCCAATAGTTTACTATAGTATTGTTATATAGGATAACTGCATTTAGTTCTTTTTCAATTTACTACATTTTGTGAATTATACATGTATGAACTTGATATTCTAACTTGTTGATAATTAACATTTCTATGTTTAAACTTCCCATGTCTGCTTTGTTCTACTATTGATATGTGATTCACATTGAACGGCAGCTTTATGTAAATATTGGCTTGTGTATTGACAATGTTGAAACTGAAGGAATCCGTAAACTTAGGACAATAGACAACAAAACATTTAGTGACATTTTATGAAAAGTTTTGTAATTGTTTCCCTTTCATTTCTGGTTTTTATGCAGCAGGTAGTGTATAGCCTTTTTGTCCCATCACTGCCTCCGTTTTGTTTTGGTTATTTTTTTTTTTCTAAGAGGGATGTTACTTTTGTCCTAAATATCATTTATCACAGGCTGCAGGTACAGACATCTGTTCTATTTATACAGTAAACAAAGCTTAAATCAAAATCCAAGGGGACGATCTGGACTTTTTGGTTTTGGTTAAGACATAGTTTCGGTTCTGAAATAGTAATAAACAAAAAACTAGCAAAAGAACTGGATAGTCTCATAATTTGAAAATACAGTTGGGTTTTTTAAACTGTTAAATGCTTTTTAAGTCATTAAAAATTGTATTTCATGAAAACAAATGTCACCTGTTTTAGTTGTCCAAAGAAGTTTATTTCAGGACTTGCTGCTTGTAAATATTTGTACTGGTGTGTAAATATGACTCTGTGTAAAGTAAACAGCTGGTCTACACGTGTCAGCAACTATATTTATTGCTTTGTCATTGATTGACTCCATGTTCATTGATAGATCTTATTTGTAGGACACAATTGCTGCATTTGCTCATCATCACCCATTTGTAGGTTTTATTTTGTTGGTGTGCTTAACTATTGTTGATTTTTAATGTTTGGTTATTATGTGTAACTTTTGTTGGTTTATAATGATTTTGTTGCAGTTGACGGCTGGTCTGTTAAACAGGATTAAGACAACTGATCAAGAGCACTATCAATCAAATAGTTATATTTTTCAAATATTTGAAAAAATAACCCAATCATTATGAGAGACTTAAAAGGCTTTAATTATGATAATATCAAGATGCTACCATAATGGCCAAATCTTGTTTTTATTGTTGCAAGAGAAGTGGATGAAGTAACTGTATTTTTTGCTGTTGATAAAAAGCTTTGAAATTTGTGAAGGACAATAAGCTCAAGGTTTTCCATAACTGCTGTCTTAAATATTTGCTCAGCATTGTTAGTGTTGAGTTGGACCAGCATCAAGCTTATCATTCAGGAGATCAATTTTTTTTAATATGGAAATGGATTGGACATATCCGGAAGATGCCTAAGACAATTCTTATTGTTGCAGAAGAGAAAGAAATGTGATAACCAATAGATTGAGAGAAATTAAAGGGTTGAGCAGCTTACAAGTTTGCTAAAATACTCTTATTTTCCTCTGGAACAGACCATTGATTTTCCTGGTTTCAGAATTGACAGGTCGTTCAGTTTGCTAAATTTAAATTTTAGGTCATGAGGGTAGTATCTTGACATTATAAATTCTATGTTGTATGAGATATGAAGGCATGTTTACTTTGGATATACAGCCATATTTTTGTTATAGAATATTTCTTTTCCTTTCTTGAATCCACTTTGAATGTGATAAAATTTTTTTTCAATATATTTCTAAAAACAAACATTTTTTTTAGAAAATATTGCAAACCCATACGTCGCAATAACTTTGATATGAAGTGAAAGATGGTCTTTCATAGTCCAAAATGTGAATCACACAAATGCCTAGAACAATGACAAATATTAGATGATATGAAACAATTGGTAGCTGTAAAAAATATACCTTTGAAACTTCTACTCTCTCTAAATAGTTCAGTGGTATTTATGAAAATTAAATATGCACAAATATATATATATATATATGCACACACTTACTCGATAGTATTTCATTTTATTCATACTATTACAATAATAGATTGAAAAGGGCCAGGCCTGAAAATAAGCAACTTAGTATTTTACAGAAAAGATCAGAGTCGCTTGGCTGTGAAAATATTCTTCTGTTAAGCCAAAATAGTAGAAAAGTGATTCAAAGGATTATCCTTCTAAAGTAACTAAAGTATGGCTGTATTGATGAAGAGACTATTTTTTGTTTTAAAGAGTTTTAATTGATATAACATAACATGTGCATTGGTTGGGAAACTGTCAAGAAAATGAGACCATTTTTATTACAAACTTGAAATATTGTATTGTCGCATCGTCTTGCTCAATTCATGTCTATCCCCAGTGATTTTTATTACTAGAAGGTCAAATATTTAAAATTGAATTTGTAGGGTTATGTTTTGATTCAACTTTTTCTTCAATATGTCTGGATAGGCTTGTGTTCTCTGAAGATGTTCCATACTTATATAACGTTTGTTTATTCCAAAATGTCCCACAAATCATTTTAATGGATTTTAATGATATATATGTATACGTATATATTTATGAATGACCCTGTTCCAAAGTATTGTTATGTTATTGTATATATTTTTGTTATGACACTGATAAATTCATGACAATATTTTTTATGGCGAGAAATGAAATAAAATTCAAAAGAAACCCACTGTTCTTTATTTTTTAATCAGTAAGTGTTCTGATCCTGCCCCGCCTCTCAGGAATTGAGAACGGTTTGGGGTAAAGGTAAATTAGTTGCTGCCCAATTGTTACGTGAGAATTTCAAATTAATTAATCACACTATTGATTGCATCAGATATTTCTGAGTTTGTGCAGAATGCCATCATTCTCTCGTTACTCAATCAGGATAGCTTCACAAAGTAGTCCATGTACAGTAAAAGCTCCGTACAGCATGATTTCTAGTTGAAAAATCATGTTGTATCGAGTTTCATTTTATACTGAGGTCTTGCTCAACCTGGAGTGACAGTTTGGACAGGTCTATCATGCAAATGTGTCGTTTGACCTGTAAACATACAAATTCGAATAGTAGATCAACTCGTCCATCGGAACTTTTTCACTGATTCAATCAGATACATGATATTCAGGATATCTACTTTCAGCAAGATGGTCGCCACCACACTTTGCACTAACTGTATGTGCACATCTCGACCAAGAATTTTCATTTATTTGGTTCCAGGATTATTTGAAATGTCACCATGATAGTTAGACCAAACTCCATGGATTTTTTTTTTAATTTTTAAAAGAAAAATGATTTTGCATGCAGGCCGATTTCTGTTGAAGACTTGACCCAGTTCATTCAGAAGTCTTGCTGAGACGTTATGTATAATGATTTTTGAGTCAAAGTGTGCATGAGTGCCCACACTACTTAAGCGCCCCTTGAATGTAAAATATAACCTCCGTGTGGGTGGTGAGTGAAGCGGTGGCGGCTTCTGGACATGATATATTATAAATCTAAGATACAAAATAGAGGCAAACTGGCCTATGAAGATGTGGGTACGCGCCACGAAGAACCGAACCCCTTGGGGATTTTCTGTAGGCTGGTGGCGCAACCCCGCGGCAAAAATCAAATTGAAACTTTAAAATAAAAATAAAATAAACACACAACTAAAAATAAGGGATGACACCGGTGTTCAGGACCTATGCAGGCACAGGGGTTCGTTGGTGATGGGCCACAGACCAATGTGTCAGCGGGGTCGATAGGATGCCCCTTGACATCGTTGTCTCCCAGTATACATAACACATATAGGAATTAAAACACATTAAACGACACATACACTTACAACATGAAGTACTTGACCATTTCCTCTTTTCCTTTTCCATAATGGACGTAAAGATCACATTAAAAATACATTATTCTCCAAATATAACCTTATTTATACAGAAAACAACGGTTAAACAAAAAAACTATTGATAAACTGAAGAAATTTGAAAGTCAGCTTTGTTAATAAGCCAAAATGCTAGCCTTTCGCTACAATTGGACGGTCCCAACAGTCATAAAAGTTCTCCTGATCAGACTGTACCACCGTCCAATTTGGGTATGGTATTTCTCTGTTCAGATACGCATGAATTGTATATTTAACAAAAATAATCAGTAAATATAATTGCAAGAAAAAGTTACTTTACTTTTGTTTTTCATTGATTTGAAAGAATGTAAGCTTTGAAAGTTGTGATTCTGTAAATACAGGCGTTTCAGGCCTTAGTCAGCTTCACCTCACCAACCCATCACTAGAGACCAATAATGGTGAAATAAACTAATGTAGTGAAAGTTGAATTTACCCAAGTAAATAATAATATTCTTAAGTAAACATCACTATTATTTAAGCTCATGCTAGACCATCTCATTAAATATTTACCATGGTTACTTCATTTTAATACACTAGGAGAATTCAACGCGGCCACACAAGCAAAGCAAAGGGGTACCAAAGTAACTTACTACATTCACTAAAACATCATAAGAACAAATTCTTTTAAATTTGTCAATTTGGGCTGATATTGTCATACTCCTTTTAAACCGAAACTATATATATATAAACAGAAAGCACAAGGACAGTCTCATGGATTTTGGTTTAATTGTTGTTTTACTGATATTCAAAAATGAAGACAATAAGATAACATAACACATTAAAATCAAAACAAACGCAGACTCATTTTGAACATTTTATTGTAGGCATGGAGTAATTCATAACACATGATTCTTCTTTACTCAATTTCACGTGCCCTCTCTTTCTCGCTCCAATAAACTTTTCAAACTTGTACACTCTCTTTCTCGCTCTCCCACACCACTCTTCTCTCTCTCGGTATTTTTTTGTGTGCGACAGTCAACAAGTATGGGTGCTTTAAACAAAAGTAGAAAGAGCCATTGTGCGACTTAATGAGGCATTTGTACTACTAATTTAGCATGAAATTAAGGCTGTCACATCTCCACAATATATCGTCAGGAGGATTTAAGACTATTAAATAAGGGAGGATGGAGAAGTTGTCTATACTCAGTTTTTAGATTTCTATGCCTTCTCTTATCACTGCTGTTAATTTTTAGCCCAAAGCGAATCTTAGTTGCTGAGCTTAATCACCAGAAGTCATGTGTCACATTAAAATTGCCCGACAGTCATACCCTTTTTATAAGCCACTTTTATTGCCCACAAGATTAACTGTGTGCGCTCAAGCGTGAAATGACTAAACTGTCCTTGTGAGGGTTTCCCTGATAAATTCTTTAAATGCATAGTTTTTATTTCATCAGAACACCGCTTTAGTACATTTTTAAACATTTTTGTTTGGTGTTGGATTAAAGTGCATTTTTTCTGAATACAACGATCAAGAAAGTGGCAAGATAAAAGCAGGTATGTGGCATTTATTGATGTTTTAATTAGCATGTCTACACCCATTGTTTATTGATTAATATTATAATTAAACCAATTATATCTTGCCTTGCATCATTTTCATAACAATAATTAAAACACTATCATAAATAAAATTTATTTCCCTGTTAAAGATGTGAAAACCAAAAACGTTTCATTCATTATGAAAAGTTACAGGGAGATAATGATGTAGGTGTCAATCATTTTCGGTGGAATAAGTTTTTTTGAATCCTTACAAATTATATAAATTATCACTGTATTACTGAATCCTTTCCTATTGTTCTTTAAACTTATTGATATATCCGTGTGTGTTTGATTCTGTGAATGGGTAGATTATAAGATATATATTTCCGTCAGTGTAAAAGAAAATTGTAACTGATTACTTGTGTATTTGAGTCAGAGCGTTTTTCCCTTTAAATTTTCACATTATGTGAATGTTTTGTTTATTTTGTGGTTGCTCATAACTACATCAAGCTTTTGATCTTAATATATCACTATGATATTTCAATAGTCAACTCTATTCATTAATGGTTTTTATTTTATAAAAAGATCCTCTATATTGAAATTCATATTTTTCAGGGTCTGGTTATAATGGCAGAGGACCAGCTCCATACAAAAGAGAAACACATCTTCAATGTTCATAAACTGTGTAGAATATGTGCTG
>JAUUEB010072517.1:0-15662 GCA_032362205.1 Clione limacina | reverse complement strand
TGTTATATCTTCGTCGACAAAGGTTTGTGCGTGGACTTTTGCTGACTCTTGTTTCATGCCTGCCAATAGAGGTTGTTCTTCCCATTGTCCCGTTGAGAGCTGGCCTCTTAGTTATGATCCTGCCGACAACGCCATAATGAAATGAATGAAGCAACACTCTAGTTAAGCATCAGAAACCAACTATGTTTAATGATCTGATGACAAATACAAAAGATAACGTTAAAGACAATGATAATGCAAGTGAAACATAACAATAACAGGTGATCACAATGTTAAGCTTCTATAATACCTGCATCCTGCAACCTGCTCATCTGTAAGATCAGCAACCTGGAAGCAAAGAGATAAGTAAGAAACGCCAGCCTGGGGATTTTCTCTAACAATCAAAGAAACATTGTTATGACAGCTCTTCGTACAGTTAACATAACACAATTATACATACTAATAACGCATTCAAAGTAATAGAAGGCGACACTGCTTGTTTTAAATAACAATGTTAGCCAAATGATAATTCTAATGCAGTTCTGTTATTTTAATTCCCAGAACGAACAGGCTCGTGGATTAGATTTGTGTACATGCTTCCTTGTGGAGTTTTCTACGCTTGCATCGTTTTCCGGAGACATTCTCTCTAGCATGCATGATGACAACTGGTGCTGCGTTAGACATGAGGGGACCTAGCAAACTGTTTCAGGTCAAGTTAGGAATTCGTCTGTGTTTAAATCTTCTATCTACAATTCCTTGTTACCATATATAGGGTAATGAAAAGAGTGACAGTTGACGAAGCCAATTTTATTCTCTATAAGATTCATTGAATGTTGAATTAATGTAAGAGGCCACTTGCAGCAGGCGGTCAGTTTGGCTTCTGATAATCACTGGCCACCTAGAGCAAATTCAACTGTATTGGTTAATCCGATAAAAATCGTAATAACTCCCAAACCGTTATTCGTTTTTACTTTTTCATTCACTGTGGAATGAGCAATAGCCACACCAACTTTAGCGTGGAGCCACACAAATCTGAGATGAATTGTGGATCAGCTGAAAACAAGATGTGTCTTTTTTAAAATAATTTTGAGGTTTTGTTAGGTAGTAATTTGAAAACACACTGTACTCCCTAATGTCATTTGTTTTTCTACTGTTATACTAGCAGAAAAAGAACTATGTAACTTCTAAAGCAGATATTGGGCTAGATACATATTGGAGGGCGGAAGTGTCTTAAAACAAACGTATCTATCAGTCCTTAACGAAAGACCAGCTTTATTGGTTAAGTCTATCCATTTTTTGGTTTAGACTGATTTCATCATGGTCTATCCCTTATACTGTGGGTTTGTTTCAAGTTCTTGTATGTAAAGAAGTCTGAAATCCTTGAAATTATTAGGTTATTTTCTTTTTCAATCATTTGTTATATTATATGTTTTATATCAAATAATTAGAAATTTTCACTTCAAGCAAGCCAATCTAATGCAAGTAGCACTTCTAGAACTGTTTCGTTTAAAGGTTAAGTTTTGCTTCTCCAAGATCTCATCATCTTTCTATAATAAATTGATGTCCGATGAATTGTTCGTGATAGTTGCAATGGTAAAAATATCAACAACTTATATTATGCAATTAAAGTACAGAACAGGACAGACTTGGTGGATTGGGGAATTTTTGCTTCATTGCATTCAAGTGTGAAAAAAGGTTGAAAATGTATGTATAAATAACATGAAAGGTTTTCGCCGTAATGGTGGAAATATAAAAGAAGAAATTATAATTGTACTTCTGTTAAAACAATTCAGTTAAAATATTAACATACACATGACGTCATATGAACATATAACATAATCACATAAGGTAACCTCATCTATTTGATGACTTTCAATCAACACTCACACAATGAATGGGAAGTGGTAGGGGCCGATATTTATTGGCCCCTTTTTGTGGATATACGTAGTCACATGGAACTTGCTGAAGCTCGTTTGATTCCACTTTATAATCCGCACTCTTTGGGCCAATACTATCATATTATAAGTCCGGCGTGCAATACTCATTATAAATAACCAAGTCGCAATAAATTTACACAGTGAGTTGGATGAAATACAATATATTGTACAATATATGATTGAAAAGCTAACTTCGGACTTCACAACTGTAGAATAGCACCGGAGCGATGAAAGGCAGTGTGAAAACGACATTGTTTCTTATTTTCCCTATACATGTTTGCCTTCTCAAATTTTCCCAATGTTTTTTTTATTCTAAAAAGAAATTATCAAAATTGTTTTACTTTTTTCCTTACTTACAACGGTAATGATGTTAAAAATAAAAAGCATAATAGTAAACTTTTGCAGAAACCAACGGAAGGACTTATATTTTTGAAACTTTCAACTATGCAATTCAAATAAGTCAGAGTTTAATTTCGTTAGAATGGCCTTGTAGCCAGGTAATTGTTGTTTCCTTGTTCTTTTATATAGTTAACGGATATTTTTCAATAAATCCTATCTGCATAAAAAAGATAATTAAATTTTTGTCAAATTGCTTTTGTACTTCTTGAGGATATATTCCATTGTTTTTTCCACAAAATCAAAAGTCCGCCAGAAAAAGTATGACAACTAGTATAATCATTCTTAGATTTTAGATAATTAATCAGATGTTATAGGAAATATGCGCACAGAAACATTCATCAATCGTTGAAGATTTCAACATTCTTGAATTTGCAATAAATAAACTTGTAATTTATATAATCTTTGTCTTGTCTTGTCTATTTCATCCATTGCTGATTCTTTACAATTAACTTCACTTTGTCGTCATCATCCGAACAAACTCTGGAATAAAATTGAAATACAAAAATTAGAAAACCATAGACACACAAACTGTCAAATTTAGAATAAGAAAAAACTACACAATTATAATATACCATTTCTTCGCCAGAATCCAGCTAAAGTTTAAATTTTGTTTCATTTAGGCTTGGTAAATTTTTAGATGGTAAAATTCTTCTTAAACGTATATAAAGTTATTCGTCGTATTTATGATTTTTAAAGATGACTGTTAGGGCAACAAAACTATATTTGCATCTCTATATTTTACTGAGCGTTTTGGTATATCTTGTACATCATCATATGAAGGGGCAATTTCTTATCATGGTAAGTTCAGACGAAGTTTCACCCAAACGTTAGTTATTTCCTTTTTCCAAATACTTTGGTTATGTCCAGGCCCGAGACCAGTATTTTGTAAAGGGAGACAACGCTGGATTATGTCAAATCAATGGCCGACATTTTGAAAAAGGCTTCTAATGGTTCAAATTTATAGGAATTTTGAAAATTCCGCCAACCCCCATGGCTACGCACCTAATTATGTCGTTATTGTTGATTGGTTGTGTGTGATATGAAATGAGGGTTTTGATTCTTTTTAAGCTTTATATTTGTATTATTATTTGAGATGCTGATTGGTGTAGGAATAATTTCTCCAGGAAGTCTTTAAAGTCGGATTTGATATAAGTATATTTTGTATGCAAGCAAATAATATTCAAAGATTCATCTCAAGAAATACGGTAAGGTAATCGTCCTTAAATTAAAGTCAATTAACTCGCATTAGATACATAGATGATATGATATAAAGTAGAGGCCAATGAACTTCGTAAGGTTATAGTTAAATACATCAATACCTATACTAAAGAGATTACTTGATTTACTTTAATGTAATTATTGTCTTTAATCGTATACTGACAGGTAAGAGAAACTGGTTTCTTGCGTTATTATTTTGACATAAAAATGTTAATTTATTTATTTACTTAAAAAACACGATTTTTATTAAGCTCAATGAGCTCATTTCAATCACGTGACGTTCAAGTGAGTGTTTTAAAAAAAACTTAAGTGTGATGAGGTGCATTCGCGGAAAGGTAAGTGAACGAGAACTCACAAGATGTGTTGTCACATGGTAAACTGACAAGATGTGTGGTCACATGGTAAACTGACAAGATGTGTGGTCACATGGTAAACTGACAAGATGTGTGGTCACATGGTAAACTCACAAGATGTGTGGTCACATGGTAAACTGACAAGATGTGTTGTCACATGGTAAACTTAAAATACGTGACACACAGGCACTGAGCCAGGGTTATCAAAAGTGGATGAGTTTTTTTCTTAAAGGAAGGGGTTAAACAATTTGAAACAATTGTTATGAATCGCCCGAATCGAGGGAGCAAAAAGCCGGAGCGTGTGAAAGAGGTCCAATGGTATCAACAATTTGGGAAATATGTTTTAAATAGTCAAAATCTGTAGCATTCTATAGCATCTTTCAGCTTAAATAAGAGGATTAAAAATGGAAAAATGTGGTCAATACTTTAGATTTCTTGGATATAAAGAACAAAAGATATTCCAAACCGACACATCAAATCAATGACAGTTAGGTATATACAGATTTCAGACAGAAGGTTACATGAACGTCAATAACATTCAACTTTATAATACTTGAGTATCAGTTGAATTGACGGACACAATTATTCTTAATTACATTGTTTATCTGCAAAAACATGGAAAAGTATAAGAAATATAATATCAATTATCAATTGAATAATTAAGATATAAGATACATTCAATTATTTCTTGAAAAATCAAATTTTCTTTATATTTTTCAAGATAAAAACTTAAGTAGCGTTAATTTTGTTATTTTTGTTGCCTAGAAAATAATGATTTTAGTATATCAAAAAATGTTCCCAATTTGTTTTTTTGTTTTTTTAATATTTCCGTTTGTATATGGGTTATAACCTCTGCAAATAAATATTCAAATTCATATATACATATGCGTTAATCGTGAATTAAATGATAAAAGGCGATGTTGCATCTGTTTCGTCGTTCAGTATATAAGTTTAGAGGTCATAAAGACTCACCTTGTGGCCTGTGTGAATTTGTAAACACGAGGTTGGATTTGCTTACGCTGCCGGCTGATCCAACGATGGTCCAACGAAGTTCTAACGCTGAGGTTTGCTCTGGGCCCAGAGCTATATTGTGATCTTCTCAGGATACGTTGTCTGATTCACGATTGTTAATATAATATGTATGCATAAGTTGTGTTGCACTCGCGAGGCAAAATGACTGTGTGTTGAGATGCGACTCTAGTGTCTGCTGGCTACAGGAAAAAGCTAACTTTAATAAATAGGAAGTTAGTTCTTGTAAGTTGCGCGCATGCGCAGATAGACAATGTAGTTGGCTTTGGGCATAGCCGTGGCAACGCATTTATTTACAAACAATAATGGCTGCGCCCTACATTATCACAATTATATCATAAATCTTCGCGAGGCATCGCGGTCTACTGGTAGTCTTTCTGAAATAGAATCTTAATGTCCAGGATTCGAAACCCGGTATGGTCTTAAGTTTTCCTTAATTCATTAGAAAATTAACAAACATCTCCTAACACGATAAAGGTGGAGATATAAACCGGAATTTTGACAATGGAAGGTATTGAACATTTATTAAACATCAGAGAGCCTCGCAATTTGTTGCCCCAGCCAGGACGCTGAGAACATACTCCGAGGGGTATGACGATGGTTATGATATATTTTCAAGCCCAGTATCATTACCAACCTCATCAGTATGGGCCCTGATCGGTTCATAAAACAATCCAGCAATAGGTTCATGTCTACTTTTGGTTCACTCACCTTCATAATTCACTTGTCCATCACCATCCATATATACTTTTGGTTGTTACTCATCTTTATTATTCACTTGTCCACCACCGTCCATATCTACTTTGAGTTCACTCACCTTCATAATTCACTTGTCCATCACCGCCCATATCTAACTTATATACTTATATTTTTAACTTTTTTTCATTTTTACATTTTATACATTATATTGATTTCCAAAAAATCTAACAAAAATAAAGATAACTATAATAACAGTAATAGAAATGTCTACCGTACTTCAAAACAAGAATAATATAATAAAACAGTAGTACACAATGTTTTCTAGTTAATAATGTAATATTCATATAAAATATTTAGACAGTACATAATATCTATATAGAAACATATAATTCACTTGTCCATCCCCGTCCATATCTACTTTTACTTCCTACTCACCTTCATAATTCACTTGTCCATCACCATCCATATCTGCTTCTCTGATCATCTCATCGACTTCCTCGTCCGTCAATTTTTCTCCAAGATTTGTCATCACGTGACGTAACTCTGCTGCAGAAATGAACCCGTTGCCATCTTTGTCAAACACGCGGAATGCTTCTCTTAGCTCTTCTTCAGAATCTGTGTCTTTGATTTTTCTGGCCATCATCGTGAGGAATTCTGGGAAGTCTATCGTGCCGTTACCTGGCGAAAATTTGTTTTTTTAGAATTATAATGTTATCATTACAAAAGACATGGACGAGAAACACCTTCCCTAAAACGGGGAAGAGGGTGGCATACATCTTCAGAGTATAGCCAAAATAAGATTGTTTCTCGGAATTAGTATCTATACACACTATTAAATGGGGTAGGAAATATTTAGAAATACATTCAAACAACTGCATTGAAAGAAAACGAAATGATTGTATTGCAGAAGTTGTCACTGCTTCTTAAAATAAATATCGGAGTAATGAACGTCATCAAAAAGAGGGATATCATTAATTGTCTAAAAACGGAATAACATATATAAGAAGAGGCAACACCAAATTAACCATCTAACAGAGGTAAGAAAGTGGCATCAATCTTCAGCAAACAGCCAAACAAGGATGTTTCGGGAAGTATTATCTGTATACCCTATAAAAGATTGGTGTATTTTTCTTTCTTCTCTTCCATGTCATTTACGTTGAGTATCATCTTGGCAAATTGTCATTCAATATTTTCAAAAATATGTCAACAATAAAATATTTATTAATTTTAATTGTTTCGCTTCATAAAAGTTATACATTATATTGCATAAAAGTCTAAAAAAAATAGCAGTTGAAAATCAAATTTTGCATCTAGTTTTCTCCGACATATCCTTGACTCATTCGTGATTATAAGAACTATCTTCTAAATTTCTCAGTGACTTGAACCAAAATTTACCGTAAAGGGTATTTAAAGAATATCAAACGTTAATTGATATAATTTATAAGACAATTTCAACACTAACAACTCACCATCAGCATCAACTTCATTGATCATGTCCTGGAGTTCAGCCTCTGTTGGATTCTGACCTAGTGACCTCATTACTGTTCCCAGCTCTTTTGTTGTGATAGTTCCATCGCCATCTTTGTCGAATAAGCTGAAAGCTTCCTTAAACTCTAAAGGAAATATAAGCAGCATGATGAGCATTTGTGAACTTTGAGCTTGAAAACCCCCATTTTTGTTGTCAAGAAAGACTTGTCAGTTATAGCAACTACAGTTCATCACGTATGCAAAAATTTTGCCAGTCTGTACATTGGATGAACTATAACCATTATAACTATTATTCCTTCGAGCAAACCTCATCGTTAGATCATCGTTGGACCATTCCTGTCTGTACCAATAGTAATCTCTCTCTCTTCAATGATGCGTTAAAATATACGTTACAGAACATAAAAGCCTCTACATCACCACTTTTGTGCAATGTTGTCAAACGTTATTTACTCATGTAATAAACTTCACTTATTTCGTCTTGGTAGCATGTAATAAAGATAAGTCAGTCAATAGAGAGAAGTAAGGATTTTCTCAAATCTATTTGATTTCTTTGGAAAACAGTTTCAATTTTGATTTAGATTATCTCTCTTTGTAATTAGGTAAATGTAATTCAACATAATGTTTTGTCAATATTTTCGCCTACCTGGCTGCTTTATCTGTTTAAATTGCCCTTATATGACACTGTTTATGCAGATTCTTAATATAACGCAACGTTTCAAAGTTATTTGTGTAGGTCTACAAGAATTTGACCTCATGATTGTACAGCTGTAAAATGTAATATTAATGTGTAATGCATAAGCCATCTCGATGACACAAAGTGCACTTTATTTAATCAAAGTAGTGGAACGTTACTTACAAAACACACATGGGATTTATGTAATAGCTCAGGTAGAAGAACTATTCTTAAAAGTGAGGCACGTGTAGTGGAGTAACCCGTGTGCATTAAGACAGGCGTAATGACCACGATAATGGACACTGATCTGTAACATTATTATAACATTATAAGTTTGGTTAATGCTTGGCTTAATGTAAGTGAAATAGTATGAAATAGGTTTGGGCTTAAATAATTATACAAGAATATTGCTTTAAAATTACTTAGAATGGAAAGATAGTTTATATCTATTGGGTGAAAGACTAATGTGCGGACGAGAATGCGTGATTATTATGACCATTATTCCGAGATGACGATGTTGTCGTTAATGTCTTGACAACTGAGTACGGGAACAAAGCAAATCGTCTCTAATTCTGAATGAATACAGTTTGTAAAATAACCTCAACAAAAAGATCCAAAACCTACTTTGTGAGTTTGTTTTCCTTGTATGTGTATTCCCGTAAGTAGCCTACATAATTAAGTATACATACGCAAGAACACGCAATATTTATCCATTTCCCCTAATCAAAATAACTTGTAAATATACATCTATATATGCCATATGATCCAAAAAACGTTCGTCTCTAAAACTCGCATAGAATCAACAATTTGTGTCCAAATTATAAATGAATACAGTTTGTAAAAGAACCTCAACAAAAAGATCCAAAACCTACTTTGTTTTCCTTGTATGTGTATTTACGTAAGTGACCTACATAATTATAAATTCCTTTGGAATTCTCATATTTAGCTCACGGGATCCATCTTGTTAAAATATTAGGCCAATACGTTTTATATTGTTTAATGACAACCAAAACGAAAAAGTGTCAATTTTGAAAGAAATGCGAAAAAACGCAGCGGGAGCTTCTCATTCCCGATACTTGAATCCTTTAGACTTTTTTCTTTGGAGTTTTCCCAAGGACTAGATCTAAAGCAACAGACCAACCTTAATTGACAAAGTCAATCAATCAAATCATATCGCGACAATAGTGGGTCCAGATTTGGGCTGCTTTGGTGCCATCTCTAAGGTCATTGTCAGTGCAGTAAGTTCCAATAACGCACTCGTAGAGGATGCCTTCCATTGATTCCACTTGGTTGCCACATGGACATTCATTATGGTTGGTACAAGTCCCCACATAGGTTATTGACTGGGTAAAACAGTTAGTTGAAACACACATTCATGATATTCAACCATTGGTGTTCAAAAATATGCTGGCAAATTTTTCAACGCCGTGTGACAGTCCGCATCAAGAGAAAAGGAGCCATTTCGAACACATTATTTAACCTTCTTCTGCCCTTATTTTTAATAACGTTTTCAAATAATATGAATTTTTTTTTTATGTGATAACAAAATTGTCTTTAAGTTATTTTTTTCAAATTTCATATAGCATTCAAGTTGAACAATGTAGATGTTTGAATTGCAAATTGCATACCTTTATTGGACGTTTGTTCATCGTTGCATTTTTCGCATTTCTCCCAAAATTGACACTTTTTTGTTATGAGTGTCATTAAGTTAATATTTAACGAATTGGCCTATTATTTTAACAAGTTGGGTCCCCTGAGCTAAATATGAGAATTTTAATTTGAAAAAAAATTGTTGATTCTATGACAGTTTTATGACATTCTTTTCACGGCTGTATCACCCGCCTATCTTTATGTGCCTTTAAACCTGTGGCATACGCTGACATTAATAATAGATTGAAGATTTTTTGAAACTTTTAAGAGAAGATGTTGTGACATGTCGACAAAAAAGTTAATACTCCTTCTTGCATGCTATAAAGATAATTCAGTCAACAGAGAGAAGTAAGAATTTTCTCAAATCTACTTGATTTCTTTGGAAAAAAGTTTCAATCTTGATTTAGATTATCTCCCTTTGCAATTAGGTTAATGCTAGTCAACATAACATTTTGTCAATATTTTCGGTCGCCTACTTGGCTGCTTTATCTGTTTAAATTGCTATTAAATGACACTGTTCTATGACACATGCAGATTCTTAATATAAAGCAATGTTTCGTAGTTATTTGTGTAGGTCTACAAGAATTTGACCTCATGATTGTACAGCTGTAACATGTAATATAAATGTGTAATGCATAAGCCATCTCTATGACACAAAGTGCACTTTATTTAATCAAAGCAGTGGGATATTACTTACACAACACACATGGAATTTATTTAACAAAAAAAAACTACATACCTGTAATCTGCTCTTCTGTAAGATCAGCAAACTGTAAGTTAAAAGATAAAGTGATAAAAGTCTGCGGGAGAATTTCCTTTAACAATCAAAGAAACAATTTTAATTGATAGCAGTTCGTACAGTTTACAGTACACAAATATCACAAGAAAGCTTTTGAAATGTCCAAATAAAACAGATCGTTTCAATAGAAAATTGCGAAAAATCGAATGTATATGAAACTGATAATCAAGAAACAAAACCACTATTCAAAGAGGGGGATAACTCAAAGGAAACACATTGGCATTCCTATAACGCACTCCAACGTATAAAATATGTAGATCGGACCAAGGGAAATCGAGAACGAGTCGTTTTGAAACATAAGCCAGAATTATTTCATTTTTGTATGATATTTGTTTGCTCTTCGCTAAAGCTTGTGTTACAAAAACGGTCCAATCCGCATATTTTGTACACTACGTCATAGGAATCCAAGATCAGAATAATTAACCTTACGAGGCTCCGTTTTAGCATTGAATTTAAAAAAAAGGGAAGAGATACATTTTTGATTTGTTAATTCCTCAGTTCCATATATCTATTTGACATGTACTGCTAAACAAATACACATGGGAGTGGAACATATTTAGTCTGTGTTTGCCAGCATAAAAGGAATGATAGAATGATAATATTTGTGTGATCTAGCACGTTCTTTGTTGTTTGTATTGCTGATATATAGGGTGTTTTGTTTGTTATTGTCTTCATTTATGTCGAACCAATCTGAGGGTCCTCATAGTGCATTATCACAATTGTAGACCACAGTTCTCCCGTTAAATCATCGATGTTTGTTACAGTTTGTTTTGGTTTTATTCATTGGCTTCAAACAAATCATATTCGCATTGCCGATATTTATGATATATTAGCATCAGAAGTATGAAAAGTGGTAAAATGGTTATACAGTAGTCTCCGTTTATTATCACGGGCCATTTTCATTGGAGAACGTGATAATAAAGGATGACCGCAAGGTGCGGCAATTAATTGCATATTACATAGGTCTGAGATGCTCTCGTCAACGGACCGGGTCGGAAAGTGGAAGTGTCAAGTACATGCGATTGGTCAAGCGTACGTGTCTGTGAGATATACAGTATTCTATTTTACTTTACCGATTCTGAAGTTAAACAAAGGACAAACGGTTAAAGATAAATCCATTCTGTTTTTTGTGAACGGAAGGTAGATGTATACTGTTCTTCCCACGCCTTTAAGGAATGTCCAGGTAGTCGTTTTGAGATGAAATGTTACATAGGTGTTAGTCAAAACGTCTATAGTGCGATAATTAAATGTTTAGACAAGCGTTTTGATCACTCTTAACATTTTGGCAACAAATATCCATTTGAAGACGATTTTATGGTTATTTTCAATCGTGATACCGTGATAAAAGGGTGGTTTTCCGCGAAATATCGTGATGAAAAAGTTAGTTGTTACACAGTTAAAAACAAATTTTGCAATAGTAAACGAAAAAACGTGATATTGTCCAGATCGTGAATTAAACGGGCGTGATAATAACCAAGCTCGTTTATTATTACAGGATGTACTCGTGCCACTTAGTCAGACAATAAGATTGATTAAATACATAGTAACAATTCTGCTTCAATATGTGAACCTTGGAAACAAATCATCATAAGATTATACTGCTCAATTGAGCATTTTATTAATTGTATCCCCACAAAAAAGGAAGTCCTGAATGTTTAAAAGATAATTAAATAAAAATAGTTTGTTTCTTGTAGATGTCGACAGTTATGGATTCTATATCCTTGCAAACGATTTCATCACAACATAACCAAGGTCGTTTGTTTCATCTGTTTGTTGTTTCTTATCGACGTGACCTGGTCTTTCATCCTGAAGAGTATTTACAGGAGAAATGAATGAATTAAACTGCAACAACCAGGTCTGCGGAGCCGGAGCCGGGGTGCCAGAGCCAGTTTTTAGGCGGACCTGGAGCCGAAGTCAGAAACATTTTTCCGGCTCCAACACAATTATGGATATCAACCAAATTCATCAAATTCACATTTCTGATAAATAAGAAAAATGTCAATTATATGAACAGGAGAGATGCGTGTCAAAGATACTTCTTTATAGTCTATGCTTTATATTCTACCTCCACTTCGCTCTCTACGAAGAGTTCGCATACTTTTTATGTGGTGAATTCAATGTCTAGACTAGGGTACAGGGCTTTCACGTCTGCTGAGCCTATTATAACCACCTCTTGTACGTCTTTGGAGTTGAATGTATCAAACTCAGCTAGCATTTCTTCTGTGCTCTGACATATACTCTCTGCTCTTTTGTATACTTGGTTTAGGATCATACATACAAAAGTTGATAGGGGATTACTGTACGACGAAGCCGCTCCACACACAGTCCGGGTTGGTGGTCCTTTGTGGTGATCCTCAGTGGTTTTGTGATCTTTCCTTAGAGCGTAGATTGGTGGTAGGGGGCAGTCCTTCACACAATATAAAAACCACATGCATTCTCTTTAAAACACGTGCGTATAATATTTACTTGTAACAAATCAAAAGTGACATCATTTTATAAACTTACCACAGCCATTGTTCAATTTTTAGAAGTTTTATGGAATGAGCAAGTCAGTATTACAATGAAACAAACTCCACTGCACTAAGATGGCTAAAAATTTCCACTTTACACAACCTTGATTGTCTGTGGATCGTGAAAATAAAAAATAATATTACATAATACGATTATGATCATGAAAATATTAATTATAAAAACCTCTCTTAATCAGATTGTAGATAAATCTAAAAATTAGCGGACGCAGCAGAATGTTAACTTACATTTCTGAGTTTTCTCAATGCAGTTTGTAAGATGTTCCATGATTTTGTATCGTTTACTTGGAATGTTGTTGACTGAACGACTTTTGTTGCAGTTACACAAAATCAACATTTTTCAAATGTGGTTTCTCACGGACTTCCTTATGGAAGAACATTATTCTTGGATAATAACATGAATGCATTCAGGACTTAAACCCCAGTGGTGTATCAGTCACATGGCTCATAGTTTCCCAACCATCAGTCTCGCCAGTGGTCTTTTGCCGGTGGGCTCTTCATTTGCAACATATAATGGTACACCCATGGGGACCCAGGTCACAAGCAACACACACGTTTATTATTAATTGTCGGTAGTCTTAAAGGTGGCTACCGCCACGATTTTGACATGTATCAGGTGGCGTGATAGCTGCTGGTGGTCCAGAGCGGGCGGTACTGTCGGAACCCCCGAAACCGCAATGTACTCCGGTAATAGCTGAGGATGACACTGGAAAATGGCATGAGTGCATGCTCCTGGGCCACCGCATCTTCTGTTAGGATGGTCTAGGTAGCTTAGGGTAACCTAAGTATTATATTATTCGAATATATAATAATTCGAGATATTTATTCGAAAGAGGGACGTTTCTCGGATCGCGTTTGTAAAGATCAAAGATGTAAAGATTAACGCGAAAAAAACACAAATCGATTATAATGACGAGGGAATTAACTTTATGAAGAATAGTAGCCAATATCATTTGTATTTGTATCTCGGTCCTATAATAAGTCGCTCCCCTCTTTCTTATAAACGAATACGTTGCAGTAACTAGAAACAATGAATACTCGTAGAGAGAAAAACCACGATCAACAGATAAAAGTGTTCTTCAAATGTTAGTACAACAATGTTTCTAGATTTGTTACTCTAATAAACAGAGTCACATTTCAAATTAGAATAAACAAGTAGACCGTTTGGAATTTTGTCTCAAGAATGAGTTTTGGAAATTATTGACTTATTTAAAATGTTAACAGCCTTCCGATATAAAAACAGGGCGGATCAATTTCAAATTGGTGCATGTATATTCTGTTGATCCAGCCCATAGCTGGGGGACATGGGGCAACCCCCCTCCCTCATTTGAGATCGAAAATGCTCTTAATTTGCACATGTTTTGGTTTTTTAATCTGAAAACTTTTGGCTGCCTTACGGCCATTTATTTGATAATGGTTGTCCCCCTTTTCAAAATCCTGCCTACGCGCCTGCTGTTGATATTGTAAACAGTAGTTTTTTCTAGAAGAATAATCAGGCATCAACCATTTGACATCAAGTTTGTCTAGCAGACTCGGGTAATGCTCAAATTACAACAACAAACATAGATTGTTCTGTTGTTGCAAAATGATCATTACCCTCTTCTTCTTCTTTTTATTTTGGAGAATGTCAACCGCAGGGCATATTCAACTCATAATAATTGGTGCCATCGAAAAAAAAACATCTACAAAAAATGGGAAGACGTTTGGCCTGAGTCAGACGGGGACTATTGAACCCCTCTTAAGGATCCCGACCCAAAAAGAACGCAGGAACGTCGCTTGGGCCAGAAAGGGTTAGCAAGTTCGACCGTTTTGAAAAATTTTAAGGCGCAAAACGTCAAAATCAGATAGTCGTGAGATAAAATGACAATTTCACAGGATATTTGATGTGTCTGTCTGCTTTGTCAAATAATGTATTACATTTTATGTGTTTGATACGCAAGGAAGAACTACTTAAAACACATTAGATACTTGATTTTAGAGTAAATAAAACGTATCCACCGAATAAAATATCTTACCTTAGCACAACACAGTGTTTACAGTATCAAGTCACTAGTATTAATGTTGCACGAAAATAGAAACACTATATTATATAGTTCTTAGCCAGTGATAAAATATTAATTCATGCTGGGGTGATTGACGTGTGCTCGAGTGTCTTATATACTCATGGCGGAACTAAGTCGGGCGTCAATTCAATTCAATTCAATTCACTTTATTGACCCAGATTGCGTTTAACAACATATGGGCAAGGCTGATTGAATACAGTTTTATTGGTCATGCATACCATTTCTTTTATGGACCATAATAACGGGTGGCGGTTAACTCAACGGGTTCGATGTCAAGTGAATTTCGACATCTTATTTTAATAGAATGTACAGTGACATGAATGCCAGATGAATGTCTTCGTTTGTTAGTTCTTAAAATGTTAATACAAAATGTCAATGAACGGCACAATTGAGGTTATCATCGTATACAAAGTTTAGTCTGCGATGTATGGAATTATCCCATCTGTGAAATATGTATGAAATAAGTGAAATATCCTCACAACACATCACAGTCTGTGTTTAACCTACTTACTTTTGATTATTATAGCCAGGTTAACGTTCAAGAACACATATTATGATTAAAAGAATCTTTATAAATTAAGATTTTCTAGTTTATTGTTCGAGAGTAAAATACATATTACTGTTTGTAGAAAATTCATTTTGTATGAAAAGTATTTTTACTTAATATCTTGCAAAAAAGTTGACACCTTCTATTAATAGTAACATGACGTTTGTGATTGCTTTTTTTATTTCGTTCGTTCGCTGTCAGCTCCAACGAAGTCACCTACTTAGAGGTTAGACCACAGTAAATAAAAATAGGAGTATTTACTATGTTCTTTCAATAACTTATATTCCACCCTGACCCTAG
>JAUUEB010072406.1:0-15663 GCA_032362205.1 Clione limacina | reverse complement strand
ACTTTCTCCTCTTTTTATTGTCTTTGGTGTACAGGGAGGCCACTGTCAAATAAACAAGCATTATTCATCAATAACATGGTTTAAGATTCGTTCTACTGGCGAAAAAGTACCTTTTGCCGGTTCGTATTATTGCACACGTAAGCTTTAAACAACCGATTTAACACACATAGAATATTCAAAGTTAGAAAAAGGTTTTCAAGATAGAAAATGTAACCATTTAATAAGAGAATTAACACAACAATAAACTTTAAACTTTTTCCAAGAGAAATCGGGCTAGAAGAGGTCAACAACTGGCCTCATGAATTTTTAAAGAATTGTTGCAAAACTTATCCTCTGTTTCATTGCTTATTGTTTCAGTTGTATAATTGGTCAAATAAAACGTCATATTAACAGTTCAATAGTTTATTTGACTTTTTACACTTCTGACTTCTTATATTTGATGTTTCACCACTGTTACCTAAAAGCCTTTTAAAAGGACAAAAACATTGTGTACTCAGTGAAATACCTGAAAATTAAAAAAGTAAATGTTGCAAAACTAATCTGATAGATTTATTCTTTGGCAAAAGTTAACTACTCTTATTTAATGTTAATTGTAATGAAATGAAGTTGCAAGCCTTACAAAGTACAGGTGAATTCACTTATAATGAATAATCAGATATAACAAACAAAGTCAAAACTACCTTAATATATCCCTCTTTGGATCGTTAAAATATATTTCTATATCGAACTACGATTTCAAAGACATCGCTTATAATGAACAATAATTAAAGAAACGGTTGAGCAAAATCAAGAAAAAAGAATCAGTTTGGTCATTATTCCGTGAAGCACGACAGCTGTTTCCAATTCCTGTGATGCAATTTTTATTGTCTCATGTCATGCGCTTGCATCAGAATTGTTTCAATAGTCGCCGTTCATGCCACTGTGATTGACTGACTTATGACCGCGCAGTGAGGAGAGTGAACGCACGAATTAGTCTAAGCGGTAGGCGTGTGACAAATTTGACATGTATATAACTGTATGTCTTGCATTGTCTTACCACTATTAGAGGTCATCAAGTGTAAACGATTTCTCATGCGTTCACCCATACACCTGCACTGCAGGGTATGATGAATGGAGGAGATGTTTTTTGGTCTGGTACCTATCAATCAGTGATAATTAATTCATGTTTGCCTTTTCACTGCGAACCGTCGAAGATGTCGTCATGAAAAGATGGAAAGGCACGAACAAAAGGGGAAATATGTCTTGAATTTCAACTTCCCCAGATATCAGAGTGTTTATTTAACAAACTATCGTTTATAACGAACATTTCTCTGTTTCCCAAGTATTTCGTTATAAGTGAATTCACCTGTAACATAACAACATCACAATGTTTTAATTGATCAGAACGAAACACTAATATATCTCATTGATATCACAGCTTAAGAAGACAATTTACAAGCCCCAGAGAGCTAATCAGTTGAATCCATTGTACAGAGTGAAATAATTTTAAGTGCAAATACATGTTTTATATCAATTATTCAAACATTGTTTTTTCTTATCTTTTTCTCACCAGAAAGCAATTGTTTAGTGGAGTTGGAAGAGGTAGAGGCACTGCCTAATTACACCAGTGAAGAGGAATCACAACCTGGCAGTGATCTTGATGTTATAGCACCTCTTTGTCAAAAGAGTCACCAGCATGATGAGTTCATCCCTGTCCACGACTTTGGCATGTCTGCTCTACCTGAGCCCTTGAGACATACATCATTTTATGTATGGCTAAGGAACTGTTTTCCACTTGTAGTGCGTATCATAGGTACCAAAAAGGCTACTGGTCGAGCATGCCTTATTCCACAGGAGATTCTGGAACAGAGACAATGTGTCAATGTTCATTGTCCTTACAGAGCAACGCTTGGTCCTACACATGATGTTTATGGTGGTATTGGAATCATCACAAACAAACATGTTGTTCAGAATGATGAGGAGGCAAAAGCAACAACTGTGGAATTTTTCTACGATGATGAAGACAATCGTCGATGGACAGTCTATAAAGAACAAGGGTTTAGCGTGTATATGACCAACCATAAAATGGACTACACAACTTTCACATGCTACACGCACAAACAGGATTTGCTTGTCATGATTGCAACATTTGACAAAATAAGAAACTATGCATGGATGAAGATTCCCAAGCAGATACGAGAAAACTCTAAGTCCTATGCTATAATAATTTCACACCCACATGGGTCAGCCAAAAAGGTCAGTGTTGGAAGTGTTGTTGAGCGCCAAAATCTTGTTAAGAGCGATGAAGAAATGGCAAATGTGAGAACTCTAAGAGACATTTACAACATCTGTGAACAGAATAATATTCTTGATAGATTTGCTGCATACCTTCAGCAACTTCCAGACATTAATCTATCATTTACAATTACATGGTATACAACAGCCACATGTCAAGGCAGTTCAGGGGCACCAGTGTTCATGGGTGATGTGGTAAAAGAAAATAGAAAAGAAATTAACCAAGCCCATACTCACAGGGGAGTTGACAAAAATATGGGGTACAACAACTGCTTTACTTAATTTGTCTTTGATTACATTATATTATGTACATCAACAAAGAATAACATTTTTAAGCCCTAAATGGAGAACTTCTTGGTGAAAGTTAATTGATCAATTGCCATGTAAACAGAACATTTTGGGCAAAAGTTTTGCTTGAAATTTAACGGTCTACAGTATGTAAACATTAAACTGTCAAATTCTTTTCAGTGGTAATTATTCTGCTTTGAGTGTATTTTTACTGCAACTGGCAGGTTGTTTGTATTTTTTCTGAGTTTTGTATGTGGCAGTCAAAGGGTTCAGAGGTCTATTGAGATCTTGATTCTAAAATAGAGTAGTCAATTACTTATCATGACACACGCTTTTTGTAAAGTGCCTTTTTAAATCTTAAAAGCTTCAGGAAATTCAAAGCGTTACACCTTATCACCAAGACAACCCGTTTTTGTTAGTGTAAGTGTTTTCATTGTAACAATTAAATATATATTGTTGCTGATTGTTGTATACTTATACCAATTTTGATGTGGTGCTATACTTGAATACAGATGTTACTGCTATATTGTACAAAATGTTAGATAACAAACTTTTCAATAAAAACTCATGTAAAGAAAATGTCAAACTCGCAAATACAAAATTTTGAACCCTTTAAAAAAGTTCCACTTAAACAAAACCATTGTTTTACAGAGCAATTTTTTATGCTAGAATTTAACAAGCAGCGGTGTACAACGTCAATGACCTAATTTATTTTATAATAAGGTAGGCAACAGTCACACTTACACATTGTGTCCTACCAATACAATAGGGCTCGTCCCAAAATACAAGTGAAACGCATTTGTGTTAGTCTTTAAGTATTTGTGTTTGCTTTTTTATATGATAATTTAACTTTTGATGTCCCAAATGATTGCAATAAATTGGTAATTTTTGTCATAATTTAGGTTTTAGTTCCGTTAATGTAAACATTTTGCTTAAGCGTGTGTGGTTTAACAAGTTTGACTGTAACATAATAGAACAGATCCAACTCAAGAAAACTTATCTTTTTGTTGTAATTTCTAACTTATTGTAGACAAAATGATGTGTCTTTGTTTAAATGACTATTCAATTCTTATGTCTTACCTAGGGAAACTAATAAATCGGATATAGATATCACTATTAGGTACTTTCATCGACCTTTATATTTATTTGTATGTTCATCACATAATCAGATTGTCGTAGCTCACAGGGATATTTGAAAATAATCCAATAAAGGAAACTGTCCAAAGGAAATAATCTTCTTCCATTGAAGTTGAAGCATAAGCTCAAAAATTCTAGTAGCTCAATTATAGATTAATCAAAAGTTCATGCTGAGTTTCATATTATACAGTACAATCATTATTTCATTATGATAATCATTTTTTCCATTGTGCAATATGTCTTGCCTTTAACATGTCCATTTTCAAATATTTCAATCTGCCAATGTAAATTGTATTCTTGATTTTAAATTTTTCAAGAGAGAAGCTATTCTATACTGTATTTTTGGCAACTGTTTAAATGCCCTGTTTTCTTATCTTGTGTCATCAAGTTGTGTTATGATATTATGTTATCAAGTTCATTATTTTATGATACTTTCATATTTACTATACAAAGTCTTCTTTGTGTTTCCTTTTTTGGTTAGACTGATAAAAGAATACTTCATCTTTCCTTTTTAGTCAGACTTCTTGTATAAGAATACATTTCATGTTCCTTTTTTGTTTTCCTTTTTTGTTTAAAAATAAGTTTATAATGCATGTGTTTGTACATTCTATTCTGGTTGTAAATGGAATCCTCTTGATTTAAACAGATACTTAATCATAAATATAACATGATTTCACTTATCAGACCCAGATAGCCATATCACGCTTGACATTATCTCTTACTGATTAACATTCCATAAATAGACATAAAAACATATGCCTTACATATACATTATACATTGTCACTTACTTCTGTTGTAACACATAATTGATGATATCAATTTTTTATGTAATACAATCTACTGAATTTAAGTCTTATTAAATGTTTATATAAATTTTGATTTATCCCAGTTTGTGATACTTCTTTGTCAATAATTGTTGATTGTTTTATGATTTCATACAAATTTTTACATATCGATTAATGTCAATAAATATATTGCTTGTTTTCTCAACATTTTCTTCTTATTATTTCTTTATGTATGAATTGTGCTTATAAAATCTACAATTAAAATATGCTTTGAAAATTGAAAATTGTTTATTAATTTGATAAATAGTAAACCAAGAGACTTGCAATTTTTCTGACATTGCCAAGTAAGGGTTGTCTATATTTGGAGAACACATTTTCAGGTTTTTACCCTTGCAAGTTCATTGGTTTAGTGATTAGTGTCAGAGCCCTAGTTTTATAGGCTGCTGGACTGTCAGAAGTTATTCAGGTTGAATTTTAATAGTGGGTTAGCAGTTTACGCTTGTTAACAACACTTTAAAAAGGAGCATTTAAATATAGACAACCTAGACAATTATAAAACACATAGCTACAGTGAAGTACCGAACAAATAACTCTATTGGATACTTCCAAGGACCTGCTGGTGTAATGATAGAGTGAAATACATTGAGTCCGTCAGACAGTCAACCCCCGCTACAGTCCCAATTTCCTTGCAAAAGGAAAATTGGTGGATAGTGAATTTGGCATAGTAGCAAGGTTTTGACTTGGAATTTTCAAGCACTTTTGACAATTGGTGAAGTAGTGAATTTGGCATAGTTGCGAGGTTTTGACTTAGAATTTTCAAGCACTTTTGACAATTTGCACTCACTTCGGTTTGGTCCACACCAAAGTGAGTGCAAAATGTAAAAACTTCTCGAAAATATATTTATTCTGTGTAAACAATAGTTAAACCGCAATCCATCTTTTTTATTTTCAGTTTAAAAGGAGTATGACAATTCTTAACAAAAGGGAAAATAAATCCTCACACTTGTTATTGATAACCTTGAACCAACCCAGTTGTACAAGACATACTCAAAAATGGATTTTGCAGAGTTGCTGGGTTCTTTATTTATGTTGTTCTTTTTCAAAATTAAATGTAACTACATGGAGAGATTCATCTACCATCATCACATTTGAACACTTAAACAAAAAAACAAGGTGGAAGAAAGTAAGACAAATCATCTACACTCCATTTTTTACTGTTGCATTGCAAGTTAGTGCTTGATATGTGAAAACAAGTGACAAAGTTAAAACATGCAGAATTAACTTATTTTGGTACCACTTTGACACATACTGTTTATTGCTTGAGCTTGTGCGGCTGCGTTAAACCCTACACATTTTTAAAAGTTAAGAAGCCATGGTTAAATATCAAGTAGATATTTTATTGAAAAATAGTGATATTTTCTTGAATACTCTTATTTATTTAAAGAGAGAAGCATTTAGGTTTTGAAAGAGTTAATTTACAAAAACGAATAAGGAAAAAATTAGGACTTTTAAAGTTTTTGGTTTAACACTTGTTAACTGTACTTCTCAGTAAGTGGTGTTTTGGGGAGGCTTCTTTTTGACAGCACAAGCCTGACATAAAATATCTTCAATAGGTGGAGACAAAATGATAAAAATAATTGTTAACTCACATGCTTTTCGTTGTAGAAATCATTGACTACAGACATCAAAGACTGACCAGTTAGCCGGACATGGTGACCCTCCATTTTATAATGAGGATACTGGATATTGAGCCAGTCTAGCACCGTGGGAACAATATCTAGTAGACTGACCATCATGTCATTTCTCTGAAAATTAACAAACAATAGTTAACTAATAGAAGTAAGTTTAAACATTTACCATCAAGACTTTATGAAGCTCATCAGGAGTTTACTATGTATACTAGTTTATATTATTATTTACTGTTTTCAGATAAACCTTTTTTTGATTCTGAAGTTCATAAGAAACTAAGAAAGTGACTAACAAATGATAGTATGTACGTCATTAAGTGTTCTGGTCTCAAGCAAAACTAGATTTTTCAATTTATGGGTCTTCATAGCATCAAGGCAAAAGTGGGTCTATCACATCACTTCTATGATCTCAATAAAAAGTTACTTTCTATCCAGGCGCATAGCCAGGATTTTGAGTGGGGTACAATCTTGGATATAATCAAAGCAATAGAAATTTTTTAAATTCGTTTAAAATGATGCAAATTTAGAGCATTCAAGAGCATATTATCAAATCAATGGCCGCGAAGGTGCCAACACTTTTTACTTCCCACATCGGCAAACGCAACGTCACCAGTCGCAGTGATTACCGATATATAGGCAAAAACCAGACACCGATTTCACAGCAAGTTTTCAAATAATAGGGAAAATAACAATGTAAAAATATTGCCATTCAAAAAAACTTTGATTGGATCCCTTTCACTTGCGATCGTAGCTAAAAAAAATGGTAATGTGCTGCAATGAGAATGCATCAGGTCATTCTCCAGATTTGACATGTGAAACTAAATGCTCAAATAGCAGCAAATAAAATCACCAGACAAAGAGTTAACAAACATACAGTCGAACTTGTTTAAACCGCACACGCTTAAGCCAAATTTTTCTTTAAGCGGAAAAAAAACTGACTCCTGTTTTTCCCTCTCGTTTATTTTTGTTCGAGAAACACACTTAAACCAACAGAAAGATACCTGTTATGTTTAAACGGAATGAATTATGATTAAGTTATCAATTTTATGCAATAATTTGCAGCATCGCAGATTAATTAAAAAGCACTGCCATTTTACTTAGAGACTAGCCCAAATGTGTTTGTTTCACTTGTATTTTGAAACAGCATGAGTGTGACTATTGCCTACCTTAAGAAATAAAGTAGTCCATGGATCCGGCATATTGCATACATACCTCGTTAATCTGCTGATTGTTGACCCCTAGTATATAGCATTTTACTGAAAATCAGTGGTTTTGGTTAAACAGAACAAAATCATGCTTCCCAAAAAAATTCAGTTTAAGCAAGTTTGACTGTACATAGTAATAATAGAAAGCAATTATCCATCCTACCATCCATCAAAGCATTTATGATATCATATAAACCCATCTTACCTGTCCCCATTTCTTTTTCCCTAAAGGCGATGACACTAAAAAGGGTTCAGCAGCACCTCCTAAGAGAAAAAAATCATAATAAGCTGATTACATTAAATATGATATTAACAAAAACTTTCTAAAAAATAGATAATGTATGGAAACTCATCAATGCAAATACATCATTATATACAATCAACAAAGATGACATAACATCATTGGAAAAATGAATAGGTACAAAAAGCACCTTGGAGTTTATAGATCGCTCATAATATGTACATGTAAAAACATTAAATGAATTGGGAAATGAATTAATACATGCCTGAGTGGATGAATAAATGAATGGATTGGTGGACTATAATACACATTATTATTAAGCTCATAAGATTGTAGGTGTGCATAGATTGCATGAACAAATCTTTGCAATTTACTGATCTATTGGTTGATTTGAGTTAACATAAGACAATTGCTATTGATTTTAAAAAGTCACCTCTTGTCATTTGCTTAGTTCAAATATAATAAGGGAGATCTGGTGAAAAAACTTAATAAATCACGTACAAATTAAAAACAGTCTGCGCAACTCAGCGGAACGAGTCTGCGGCCTCTCTAAAAAAGCACAAATGGCGTAAGCAGACTTGGTGGTGGAACAACCTGATTGATAACACCCACACACATTCAGGAAAAGAGGAGAGGCTACAAAGTGTGAAAGAAAGGTGGTAGCCGCTAAGAGTGTGGCAAAGCCTTGTCACATGTTTCTAGGGGGGTTAATCATAGACCAACTAATATGGTCAATCAAGATCAGCCGGTCGGTGGGACAGATTTTTGTTATAAATAATAACAGATTGGCTTTAAAGACATTGTTATAATAACAGATTGGCTTTAAAGACATTTTGACTGTAGTCTCAATGATATTAGAGTTAAAAACGGGCCTAATAAACCAATCGCTCAGTATAGCTTTGCTTTGAAATTGTTCACTGAAAAAGGGTATAGAATTTGTTTGATTATCTTTTTTCATTGTATTAAACAAGTACATAAATGAAAATTGATTTACTTGTATATAGATTTGTCCTCCCATCAGGAAAAGGAATTCCGTTGTCAGATGTGAAGATGATGAGTGTGTTGTTCGTGTGGCCAGCTTTCTCAAGCTCATTCAGTATAAGTTGAATACCTGAAATGAAAAAAAAACACAAAAGAATTGTAAAAGGATCAGTACATAGGAGAGCAATTCAGCTTAATGATCCATGCACACTTAATCCTTTTGTACTTTTGCCAGTACTGTTTGGATTAAAAACGTTTATATACTTAGTGCAAATAGATAAATATATAAAGGAAATACCAAAAAAGTTTGGAAAATAACCATGAAATATATTTGTTAATGCTGAAATCTTTTCTAAAAAAAAGGTATAGAAAACCATTTCTTCATTTATAGTCTATGTGTGCTTTAAGTTGCTTCAGTTCTTAGCCCTCATGGACTGGCAGTCTCTGATGATTTGTCTTTACAGGGATTGAAGCTAGTCTTGTATTGACTGTTATATTACTAATTAGCTTCATTTAAGATAAATTTCTGTGGTCTTATAAGATGAACAATTGAAATAAATCTAAGTTCAATCCTTAAGTCTCTTCAAGGTCATTTTTAAGAAATTCAAGAATGCATGACAACTAAGTTTACGCCCACAACTGTGTATGAAGTTGTGTAAAACTTTTGATAGTTTTTTATCACTTTATATCTAGGGTAGTCACCACAGAGATGATATCTTAAAAAAGAGGACTTTGGTGATAATTGTTACTAAAGTGCTAGAATCAGAACAATTTTACCCTGATCCATGCGGCTGATGGTGGTATACTGTGCTGCAATGTCTGATCTGGCTGCTGGGGTATCTTGAACATGATAAGGCACCACAACCTCATCAGGGTTGTACTGGATAGGCTTCCAGTCTGGAATAACGCCCATGCCTGGCTCACCATTGCCAAATTTCTCACAGAACTGACCATATTCTGGATGTGTACTGCCGCACCGGTGAGGATCATGAAAGCCCACATAAAGAAAAAACTGTTCACTGCAAAAACATAAAAAACAGCTCAAGTTTGTAAAACTATATTTAAAATGGCTAGAACATTAAGAAAGGGAACCAAAAGGATTTCATCATACTTGATATAGCATTTCATAGTTTATAACAACTGTAGGCTAATCTTAACCTTAAGCCTCTTTAAGTTTGGTGCTTCATGGTTTATGCTTATGTTTTTGTATGGGTTCCAGTAAATCAAATCAGAATTTAGCATCAGTACTTTTTTTTTACATTTTCATGGTCGTCAGAATGTCAGTTTGTTGCAGATGATGCTGTCTGTTTTGAGATTTAAATTTTATGGTCATATTTGGGTACTGCTATTGTGAGACATGGTTTCTTGCATTCCAATTAATATTTCCATCTATAGATCTGTTTGTCCACCATTCCAATTTTTCATTACTTGTTTGACAATGGCTATGTATTTGACATAACATGATATATAGATTTCAAACCCTCTAACCTGAATGAAGGCAAAATAATACAGCGTATCATTTAACAGTTATGTTTTAATCAAATACAGTCAAACTTGTTTAAACAGCACACACTTAAGCTGAATGTTCCCTTAAAAGGAACAAAAACCTGACTCCTGTTGTCTTTGTTAAAAAAACACGCTCAAATCAACTGAGAAACACATGTTAATGTTTAAACGGAACAAACTATGACCAAATTATTTATTTAATGCGCTTATTTGGTGCATCGAAATATTTATTCCCGCAAAAAGAGCATTGAAATTTTACTAAGAGACTAGCCCAAATGTGTTACACTTGATTTTGAGACGGGCATGAATGTGACTGTTGCCTAACTTAAGGAATTAAGTAGGGCATGGATCGGACATTACAGACGTTGTTGTACACCCACTCCTTGTTGACCCCTAGCATATGGTATTTTACTGAAAAACAGTGGGTTTGTTTAAATCTAATTCTTTTTAAACTGAACAAAATTGTGCTTCCCAAAAAATAGGTGTATGCGAGTTTGACTGTAATACAATGTGTGTGTGTAAGTAAAAACTACTAAGCACTACAACAATTTCTAAATCATTTTTTTACATTAACATCCTATCATTACATTATAAAACAACAGCTGAAAAGTTAATTTATATTGTGTAAATTGTGTTTCAATTTCATAATAGTTAACCCAAATGTAGAGCATTGATTGATATGTATATCTACCAAAAACAAAAGATTTTTTGTTAGAAAAAAAAGTTCATTGAACACTAGATGAAACTTAATAAAAGCTATAAATGACTTCCCCCAAAAAAAATGTAAAATTGCATTTGGGATTGTTCTTAAAAACACATTTACCTTACAGCTTTTTACATCCAAACTTGTAATTTCAATTTTTTTTTAATGACAACAAATCATCTTTTGGTTATCAGTCAACCTGTTTAAACATACTATTCTTCAAATAAATATGGTGTCTGCAATTGGAGACCTTGATAATGCAATGAATTGTGAAATAATAAAACTGTAATGAGCTTAAAGTGTAACATTGCCAATAATTCTGTTGCTTCAAAACTGTTAGAATGATAAATAATACAAATATCTGGAATGTAGAGTAAAAACATATTTTCAATCCTAAACTCACTTAAAACATCAAAAGGCTAAATAAAGCTTATATATTCTAAATAAGAACCTGATATGGTAATTGATGTTAACTAAACCATACTTAGCCTTGGTCTGTGTAAAGAAATCTGCAACCTTGTTTTTCATAAAGGTAATGTTTCTACCACATTGTGTGACGGAGACTTGTTCCTCTGTCACTTCATAATCAAAACTGTACACATCTTCTGGGCCAACATGCTTCTTTCCAACAATGCCTGGAGCAGGAGTTAATATCATAGGTTAATTGATGTATGCATTGATATTAATAGATGTTTATCTTGTAAATTTAAATGCAATTTGTCTGATATCTCCTATATAATCTTAAAAAAGCTTGACAAGAATAATAAAAAGACTTATAGATTAATATCGCCATTAATGTGTTAAAAGTGCAGGCAGCAGAATGTAAAGAATACCAGATCTCAAAAGGAATCTAATCACGCTGTACCAAAAGCAGCCAGACTAGATAAAGCACTTATAAAACAATTATGAAATGATAGATGCAATTCCTAGGATGCATGTAGGCTGTGAATACCTATCTTAAGTGAACAGATTTTGGGAAAGATAAACAGAGGTATTTTAAAAGACCCGCAAAAAAATATGAAATCTTAGGTAACAGGCAAAAGACTCAATCTTACAGTAAAACTGTAAAACAAGGAATTTTATTTTTTTCAAAATCGCCACAGATTTTAAATTAAAATGTCTTTAACCATTATTTTCTTTCATCCTTCAAAGTATAAGTCATCATTTCTAAAACATTTACAGCAAAGTTGAGATTAATTCTAATTCTTTATCAGATACATTGTGATGAAAAAATGTTGCATGCTTCCTTATCTCAATAATCATAGACATTCAAAATTCCACAATTCACTACACTAGTACCCTATTTCACATCCAATTTCACAATCAATAACTAGATATATAAATTATATTTTTTGTGAGTATGTGCTCTTTGCATTGAATTGATGTCTAATTGAATAATTAGCCTTTTACTATGTACATAGCAGAATGTATGAGTCATATTGAATAATTTGAGCTTTCAAAATTTTTGCTTGAATATTGTCAATTAATGCTAACTTTAATGAGAAAACTCTGTTCAGATTTTGGGTATCTGGGGTTTACAGCGAGCAATTAAGAGTGGCAACCTTCAAACAATAATGGCTTCACCCTAATTAATATATTCTTTATCTAGTAAACAATACAGTTTTCAGCAATGTCAATTTTTCAGATCAGTATGTAATAATGTGAAAAAATCACAGTAAAAAGCAAAATGTTGATGAGATTATTCATCCATTTATAATGTTTGTATGTGAGTAAAATTATGAAAATTTCTGATATTTAATATTTTTCTGTGCATGTTTTATTGAGCAATCAACATCTTTATTGTGTAGAATTTTATTGAAAACTGCATTCAGTGAGTATAAGTGTTAAGCATTTTTTGTAACAAAAGGAATTCCCATGAAAGGCAGGTCCCACATTAATGTTAGGATCAAGAACTGTATTCCAGTAGAGAGTGGCAGCAAACATGAGACAATGGGCAGATTTGAACCTGAGACTTCTTGCAAGGAAAGTATGTTACCCCCAGGCACCCTAAAGCATAAAATATAAAATATTGAAGTGCTAGTGTCCTGAAATCTTTGGAACTTCATTTTAGGATTGTCAAGATATAAACAACCAAAAGTAAAGCAGTTTTTAAGCCAGCTACAGTCAAACCTCGCTTCAGTGCCACTAGTCTTTCAAAAGCACCAATTTTGTCCCTCTTTGTCCTTGTTATAAAAACCCTGCTACAGTGCCAAGTGTACTTAAAGACATACCCAAATGTGTTTCACTTGTATTTTGAAACAGGCATGAGTGTGACTGTTTCCTAGATTAAGGAATAAAGAAGGGCATGGATCTGGATATTACAGACATTGTACATCTGCTGCTTGTTTACCCCTAGCATACAGAATTTTACTGAAAAATAGTGGTTTGTTAAAACAGATTTTGTCAATGAAACAAAATCGTGCTCCCAAAAAATTCGGTTTACGCGAGTTTTACTGTATCAATTAAAAAAACTTATGTTATCATACAGGCTTGATGAGTGTATAATTCAAAAGTGTTGAATAATGCAAAAAGATGCATCAAAAAGACTTTGTATTCAAACCTGTTCTGACACCAGCTTTGTGTAATATATTTGGTAGAGATCTGAGCCCATCGAAAGAGTTGAAGTGATGAACAGCGTTATGTAAACCATACATGCCATTCTGATGTTGAGGTAGACCTGACATTATTGCTGACCTTCAGGAGACAAATAAACAGATTATCATAGATGTCATTTACATAACCCATTTTGGGCTAAAGTGTGCTCAATGTGCTGTAACAATGACATAAAGCAGTTGTTTCAATTCTATATCAAATGATTCTGAACATAAATGTAAACAAAGGTCAGATGGTTAGAGCCCTGTTGATTTGAGCTATTTCAAAAAATGTACAACTTGGATAGTCAACTTAATTACTATCAAGAATAAAAGTATTTGGAGATAAGATTTATCATGTCTTCTTATTTCAATAAAAATCAAAATATTCATCAATGGATGCCTGAGATACATCCTCAAGATCTATTAAAGAGCATTCTACCCCCCCCCAAAAAAAATATAGGTTTATTTAATTAAGTATGCCAGTTAACAGTATGTCGGGCGGGGAGGGGTGTACAGACAGGTGTAGACTGCACAATTATCTTATATAAGATGATTAATTTTACAATATTCTTCTTCAATTCATTATCAATCAATAAATTCCTTATATATCTATTATTGTAAGATGTTTAACAATAAAATTACTTATAAACCTTCATATATCATTTTTGCTCAAGTAAAAACAAATACCTGCTTGGGGAACAGCTGCTAACAGAGGTGAAGGCATTGTCAAATACTACACTCTGTTGAGCTAAACGGTTGAAGTTAGGAGTTTGACAGATCTTATTCCCATAGACTTGAGACTCAAAGCCATAGTCATCACCTTCATAGCAAAAGAAAGATTAAATCTTAATTAAGGCAATGTACAGAAATCAATATCTTATTTCTCCTGTCAAACAAAGATAAAAAAATGTGCTCCAGTAATTAACTTTATGAAATCAGGCAAGTAAAGTTTAAAAGGGAAGCTTACAATAAAGATTTTTTTGTCAGAGCGTCAGGTAAAGCGAGGTGTTGCATTCATACTAGGGCAGAGGATATCCGAATGTTTTTACACGAAAGACACATGATAGAATGCTGAACCTTTCCATTGAAATTATTCATTTTATCTTGAGCTACAGTGCAATATTTCATACTTCTACAACCCATGGGTGGCCTTCAGGATACCTTGAATATCTAAACCAATTCTCTAATACTAATAGCCAGACATGGGTACGAAGCCGGAACACACAAAGCTGAAGCCCTGACACATTACAAAGCCGAAATCTTAAAACATCACAAAGCCAAAGCCGGCTCTAAAAAATAACACAAAGCTAAAGCTCTCGTTTTTAGAAAACTCCATAACAAGGTTAAACCATCCTATTTCAGTAAAACAAAGTGTTGTGTACCTTGTAAACAGTGTCTAGTTTACCTATTAAGACTTTTGAATGGATTTGTAGTAAGAAAATCACCTTTTTTAATGAGAAACCATTCCAGGATTTGTGGAAATATCATGAAGCTGAAGCCTCTCTTCCAAAAAAGGGTGAAGCCGAAGCCAGTCTCTAAAAACAGAACAAAGCCGAAGTCTTGGCTTCTAAACTGCGGCTTTGCGAAGCCAAAGCCGGCTTCGTACCCATGTCTGCTAATAGTAAACAAAACATGATTTCAATGAAGCAGAAATCACATTGCTCTCCAACATCAAAGCAGGCTGGCAACTATAACTAGGCGTAACTAGGGCTTGAATATTTTGCCAGATCCTCCTATACTTCAGATATAGTTCACTTTTATTATTTTTACCACCTAAGCAAAGAAAAGCACACCTTAACAATATCTTATAATTGAGTATGGATACATCAAGAAAACAGGACAACATTTTTCTTTTCTGATATAGAAGAGGTTGTATGTATTTTCAATGGCAGAAGATTTTTATTTCTCACAATGACTTCATATAGAATGGCTGAGGTCTGTGCACAATTTTCTGTCATGTTTCCTTCATAATGCAGAAACAATCATTTATGTCTTTCTATTACCAACTTCCATTTTGAATCCTGTGTCTTAACCACTCAGTCATCATACCCAAAATTTACAAATTAAATCAATGGTCACTGTACTATGTACTCTAAGCATCCCAATAAATTTACTGTGAGCAATAAACATACTTTTCAGCAGAGTTCGACAATACTCGAGTAGTAGCGGGAGTATTGAGTATAGAGTACCGACTTGGTTACTCCCGCTACTTTTTTCAATACTCAATACTCTACTCATACTCTACTTAAAAAGCCAATAC
>JAUUEB010072295.1:0-15667 GCA_032362205.1 Clione limacina | reverse complement strand
AAGCGGCAAACATTTTGTAAATAAGTAAAAAATTGTGCAATTCTAGAAAAAACGTGCTTTTCACATGAATTTTCTTTTTAAAAAAAAAAAGTCTAGGGTCGGGACCATTTTCCAGGGTCGGTCGGGTTACAGTCAACAAACACCTTTTTTTTTAAAGCCTTAGCAATAGTGTACTCTATGATCCATGGAGCAGGGCCTTCTATAGGGCTATCTATTGTGAGGTTGTGCTCATTCCAATCAAACCTCTCATTTAACAACCTTTGATAGTGTTCTTTCCGTGCAGAGTGTTTCTTTTGTCACTGAAGACTTTTGGCACCTGCGTCACCCTCTGCTTTGTGTGTTGCTTGCTAGTACTGCAAAAACATCAGGTTTTCCCAGATTTCATCTGACCCGGTTGAGACAATGGGAGCATTTAAGCTTGTGAAGATTTTGTCAGCCAAAGCCTGTCTGACTTCAGGTTCTTTCATCTTCCATATATTCAGTTAGGGGGTGAAAGGTTTCTTTTTTGGTTTACAAGACTTTATAAACATATCACAGACAACAAGCCTATGTTGCATGAAGACCTCCTAGCCAGGGATGACCTTGACATTCTTTATCAGGTTCTTACACTTTGGGGGTAAGAGAAAGTAGTCAACCTGGATGTTCAGACAACCTGATGAATAGGTAATGAGATGGCTCTGCCGTTTTGTGTAGTAGGTGTAGCACACAACATGTTGTGGTCTGTGCAATTGCCCAATATGTGCTCATCTTCCTCAGATACTTCATTAGCTCTCTTCTTTAGTGAGCCGACATTGACTGCAGCCATGCCTAATCTTCGTGCCATGTTGCTATTTAAGTCTATTGTATAACGATGTCTTAAAATGATACTGTTACCCTAAAGGACTTTTGTAACACTCTTGAGGGTGTGTATTCTGGCTCAAAGTGCTGTCGTCTTTAAGAGTGTCTATGATGATGTTCTTCCCCTCACAGATATGTTAGGGAAGCTGGTGGAGTTTGTATAATTGATGAAGTACAGAGTGGTTTGGGAAGAATTGGAGATCATTTCTGGGGCTTTCAAATGCACAGTGAGTAGTTGGTATTAAGATATATTTGTGTATGAAATCTTACCTTTGAATTCAATAGGATTTCTGTAAACCTCTGAACAGCCAACATCTCATTTTGAGTTATTTGTAAAATTAAGAAGGTATGATTTTCAATATGTCATATATAATTTATACAAAAATTGACATGAACTTATTAATGCTTACATTTGTTTCCTGACCTTAAAGACTTTCCTTTTAATGATTTGAGCCCCTTATATGCTAAAAATATTGCTGAAAAATGTATAGCGAAAATTCACAAAATTTAAATTCATCAAAGTCTGAGCTTATGTTCATGCTATTATGAGAAAATGCCAGAAAGAATGATGCACTATGTTTAACATTTTATGTCAACCTGGGTATGAGTCATGATGAGTTAAAAGTTTTGGATAATCAGATACTGAATGTCAACATTGTTCTTTTATAGTCAAACTAAAATAAAGGATGTTTTATTTATCAACATTGCTCATTGTGAACTAGGCATAGCCATCAGTGTATAATTCACTTGAATCTACTAATACCCCCCTCTATTTTTTTGCTTCATGGGCTGTGAAGAATATTTGTATACACAAGTTTATTATTCTCGTTTTGACTCATTGATTGGACAAGAAATTTAAGTACAAAAATTGACCTATTGGCAACTTTTGTGAAATAAGTCATAAAAATCTGCTTAACTGACTTTATTGTATCTGTGACGCTATAGATGCAACTATGTTGATATTTTGTGTGTGTAAATCATGCTAAGATGCGTAAAACAAGAATGTTTTACTGTGTTGCAGATATTGTTCCTGACATTGTGACCATAGGAAAGCCGATTGGAAATGGATATCCACTAGCCGCAGTCATTACCACAAAGGAAATTGCTGATTGCCTCTCAGAATTTTCCAGCACAGTAAGTAATGGAATTCCTTTGATATCATTTACTTTATTTCCAGAATCAATCCCATTCTGTTCTCAAATAGAACAAAACAAATTACATAAAGTTTGATGCAGAAATGTCCATAAAATGTTGGATAAAGTTTGATTTTCAGTTCTATTTGATAACAGTCAATTGGATATTCAAACAATTATAGTACATTTGAAAACATTTTGATCATGTTAATGATATAGTATATGAGGAGAAGTTTTACATTATATTTATATTGATTTGCTTTTTTTTAAAAACATGGACAGATTCTTTTAGTCTGTCTTAAAATCCTATGTATTCTTCAAGTTATGTGTGACATTTTTATTATTACTTATAAATTCTGGACACTGAAAAAAATAAAAATCACATGATGTTAACTCATTTCCTATGTATTATTTTGCTGCACTGGACATAATTTCCAAAGAAGGTGCGTATAAGAATACCCCCTACAGCAAAAAAGCTTGCTTAATCTGCTACGTTACTACAGCTTTGATATGTGATATTGTGCTATCATTGTTTTCAGAAATGATTGAGAAATAATATGGCATGTGAATTTTGTGTGTGTGTATTTCATTACTTTTTGTTGGTGTACTGAGCCACTACTGTGATTTGTCATACAGGAGTGTCGGAGCCCTCCAGCCACAGTGGCTTATCATAGGAAATTAGTTAAGACATTTATAAGAATAACATTGTATTTCTCCAGTTTGGTGGGAATCCTGTGGCCTGTGCTATTGGCAAAGCTGTACTTGATGTCATCGAAAATGAGAAACTAATGTCCAGTGCTAAACATGTTGGCAAATGTCTCAAAGATGGCTTCATGGCCATAAAATCTTCACATCCTATGATTGGTGATGTTAGGTGAGTCAGAGTTTAGAGCAGCTGAATATAACTTAAAGGTTATTGTACAGGTACAGGCAAACTAACTTTCACCAAAGCATGATTTTGATAGGCTTCAAAAAAATTGGTTTAAAATAATTTAAGAAAACGAGACATACCAAAACAAAAATGTAACAATGACAAATAGTAACAACAAAATCAACATGATCAAAAGAACAAATCAAATCAAACAGAAAAGTGATAAACTTAGTTGATGGCTCTTTTTCATGGAAATGTTTGTATTGCCCAAAATTATCACATTTAATTTGTAATTTTCTGTCATAAACGGTATGGTTTAAGGTGTGAACAGACAATTTTTCTATCGATTCAAGTGTGTTTTTTATGAAGACAAAGAGAGAGAAAACAGGAGTCATGTTTTTGTTTCGATTCAGCAAAAAAAATTCTTAAGCTTGTTTGACTGTTGTTAATACCATCTAACTTCTTTACTTATTTTGGCCTTTGCATAGAGACAACTACCTCAAGAATGGATGGGAAATTATTGTCTTTTAAGGGCTTAAATTTGATTAATCTTAATTTATTTTACAAACGTCTACCTATTTTGTAATATTTTTCTTTATCTAATGATAAAGTATCTCTTTGACGTAAATTTGACATTCTGTACTATTTGCCTCCTAAATCATTAATCACATGGAATCTAATTTTCTTTGTCTTTCATAAGAATTATCAGACCTGTAAGTAAAAGTAAAGTAAAGTAACCCATACTCATTACTTAGCTTCGGGAAATCAGGAGTTAGAGTCCCAACTTTTTAGACAACGGCAATTGAGGTAATCATTGCTTTCCTGACTTTACTTCGCTTGGCCTAAAGAGGCTAGCTACTCGATTTCGCAACTGGCCGCAGAGTCGACGGGGGATGTTTTCAAACACAAAATATGGTCGAGGCTAGATCTCGAACCTGCAGTGTTCTTGGTGATAGAACAACGCTCTAACCAACCATCCTTAAGTGTAAGTGTTCAGCCAATTTCCTGAATTCAGGTGATTTTTTAAAGGTATTTTTCTTCTTTTACTCCATTAAATTCAGGCAGGTGTACTGAATTTGAGTCCAGGCAAAAACAAAATTTTCAGACAATTTCTTTTTTGTCTGCTTACAGTTACAGGTCTGAGTTTGCTATATTTGTCTCTAAATGTCTTAGACCAATCACTCTTTTTTCATTTAACTCACCTTGTCGATGATGATCAAGGAATGTTTCTCTTCTATATGACAAATCGTTTCACCAAAGTTGAATACAAGAGAAGGCACTGTCTTATCAAGTGGTAATCAGAGCCTGCTGCTCGTCTCTTTGCAATTGCTTTTTTTCTATTAGAACTCAAAAGTTTGTTTCCTGACAGAAGAGATGTCTTAAAAGAGGATATTTTTGTTAGAATTAAGACAGATCTTAAGTATGCATTGTTGGTTCCTGTTTATTTTGATATGGTTCTATTTGTTCCAACCTGGTGGTAAAATTACAATACTATTAACTTAATGTAGACTTGGTACTATTTCTCTTTGCTTATTGAACTGTCACTGAAATGAATAATTGTACATTATGTGTATACATCTATCAGGGGTATTGGAATGTTGGTTGGCGTTGAGTTGGTTATGGACAAAGAGAGTAAGAAACCAGCCAAGGAAACAGCTGAGATTTTGGCTTACAAGTGAGTATTTTATAATTTCAACAATTGTAAAATTGTCATATTTATTTTGTTGTTTAAATATCAAATATACAGATTTTCCCACTATTTCTCAAGATCTACAATTAATATATTTCTAGTCTTACAGCTTCTCACTGCAACTTGATGGGCACTGAAGCTGCAGACAAAATAACAAATAAAACTGTTAGAAGAATTGAGGGTGAGGAACAAATAAGATTGATAAAACAAAGCTTAAATACCTTTGTCACTCAGAGACACTAGAGCAGAGATTATGGCAATAATACTGCAGGAAATAGAGAAAAAGGGAGGCCACCAACATCACATATTGGCAACTCAAAGGACATCAGTGGCTTGAAACTCTAATCAGGGATGTAAATTCTTCCAGCAATTTCAGGCAGAAACGAATTTTCAGAACTTTCTGTTAATCAATCCGACAATCAAAATTTGAAGTTTTTCTTTTGCCGGAAAGTGAAAGTTACCGAACAGTTTCAGCTACCAACGTCTCCTTTTTGTTTCCATCAAGTTAGACTATGCTATCAATCCTCTACCTTAGTTGATATCTGTTGGCAAGTCCCTCGGGGGGAATAAATCTGTCAAACGTCACCATGACCAGTGGAACATGTGTTGTCGTAGGCATTCTCTCACGTGTCTGGGCGTTCACATATACAGATATCAGTTTCAACTAATAAGATAATCTTAACGGTATTTCCCATGCAATTGTTTGTCAAACATAACTCACAAGCTGACACACATCATTATGAGTAGAATGTGGTCTAAGATTGAAATCGTAAGCCAGTTAGTTTGTGTTTTGTTGTCTGTTTCCAGCGATGCCAGTTTCTCGTAATGTATTGAATATCTTTTTTTTTAATCCTGATTCTCAAACACAGACTTGCAACAGTACCATGAAGAGGTTTTTCTTCTTTTTGTGTTGCAACCCAAATGAGGTCCAAGGTTGATGATCCACAATTTGATGATATTTATCAGGAACGCTTTTATTGGTCTTACGATTTTGAGCTGCTCTCTCTCTCTCTTTCCTTCCTCATTTCCACTTTTAACGGATACCCACCCAGTATGTTACAGAAACATATTAAATGGAAAGTGAATTTTGAGTGTTAATGTACTTGTGCTCATCATCCCTTTTCTCTGTTTTCAGGATGAAAGAAAAGAATATCATAATTGGCATTGAGGGACCAGACAAGAATGTTATGGTCATGTTACCTCCCTTGTGTTTCACTATGGACAATGCCAGACATGTGGTGAAAACTTTATCTGAGGTCTTGGCCACTATTGAGGCTGACGCTGCCAGGTCAGTTTGACTGTGCAATAAGGTTGTTTTATGTGTTCAACAAAACTATACAGGATATGTGAATTTTGATAAGAAAGTTGTAGTCTGGTGGACCAATTGTTGAGTAACTTGCCATTGACTTCAAGCATTGTGTTATGCTTAACTAAAAGACAAGAACTAAGAGAGTACACATCAGATATATTCTGAATGGATCCTAATTTTAGGCATTTTGGCATAGGAGGAAGTTTGCCATTGTCCTCAGACTTATCTTTGCTGGGTCCTATAAGACCTGCAACTTATAAGTTATAAGACATTGCCTCTCATAAAACCTTGCAACTTATAAAAGACTTTGCAACCTACTAAATTAATGTTTTGTTGACAGTAGAGACAAACAAAAAAGGAATCACATTCAGGTTTTAGCCAGAAATATGGTCCTCTTTTATGATAATCAGATTCCAAATGGAATTTTTAATTTTCATATTTTCTTTTCTGAAGATATAGCATATGAAAATAATACTTTGCTTGAATAAACCAGTACAAGTACTAATAAAAAAAGCTAATTATTCTAAGGGACTCAATGACTTTGGGGTTGTGGCTGCAGACTTCAGATCCGGTTGTCTTAAAACGTTGTGGGTTTGACCCCATACCACTAGTAGTTGTTTATTTTGAGTCGCCTAAGTCCAAAATTTTCTCTTTGATCAAACGACCCCTGCAATGGTTGAACATTTGTACAAAGTGGCTATCTTGGTACATGGTGACAATGCCTACTGTGCTCATGCAAAATATATATCATATTGTTTATTGCCTCTAGATCCAACTTGTTAGGCAGGAACAAGCACCTAGTGCTACTGGAGATAATAAAAGGTAGGGCTTGTACGCACATTCCCTAAAGATCCCTTGATGGTTGAAATCAAAGGATTGTAGCCGACAGAGAAGCCATTTGGGCAAAATTCAAAAGTTAACACATTCTAGCTACAAAGTTTAGCACTCAGACAGTCTAAATAAAAAGTACTTTCTAATGAAGTATAGAAACACCAAAGTATTAAAGCCAAAATTGGTGAGCAAATACTAATACACGAGTGTGTTAAAAGCAATACACTGACGCAATATTCAGTCAACAATAAGAATTGGTTCAAGCCAAGAAACAAAGTAAACAACTTATTATTCCTTTCTTTGGCGGTCCACAAAAATATCCTCCCTCAATCATTTTTTCTGCAAAGTAATAATACTCAACACTCAAATACTTGAGTACAGTAAGATGTCAAGATAGGAAGAAATATTTGACAAACTTTAAACTTGTTTGTTTGTGTGAAAATTTAAATCAGCTTTTCCATTTTCTTTCTTCAGTGTTGGATTAACCAATAGTAATCCACCCTCGTTGGATGTCCCCCTTGATGTGATTACAGACCAAACCACCATAAATGTTCACAACCTGTCAGATGAGACTGATGAGGAGGAAGATGATGACGAGGGTTATGACCCAGTCAAAAAGAGAGCCAGATACGAGGAAGTGGATTGAAGAATTTAAAATAATTGTCTACCGCTTGTTATCTTGCTGTTGTTCAACTCGTTTCTGTTCAGTGCACGACTAAGGTTTCTTTCCAGTGGCTTGTACACAATTTCAGTGTTGTGATTCGCTTGTTAACCTGAGTACATAGGAAACATCAACTTTTATGGTCCCTAGGAAGCAGAAAATGAAAAATGAGAGAGAATTATCCAGTTGGCTATATTCTCTTGTATTCTACTTATTTGTTTTATTAGTATTTATTTTAAAAGACGCCTAACTCATGTCCAAAAAAGTAAGCATTTATAAGTTACTTATGATGTATTGAGTCCAAGTCTTTGGCTGGGTCTGACTTTTCACTCTCTGCTTTGGATTTACAGAGGATAGGTATAAGTATTGACAAGAAGCTTTGTCTTTTCTGTTCAAAATGGGTAATCAAAATCAAGAAAACATAGATGTTTTGCATCAGGTTAATTTTGTACTAATGTTGTACTTGTCTAATATATTGTATTATCTTTGATTTTATTTTTCCAAGATCAAGTTCATGAAGTTTTGTCAACAGGTGTGAATGACATAGCAAGAGCTTTCTTAAAATTTCAAAAATAACATTATAAGGAATGAGACAGAATTTGTGAACACAGCTCTAGTGCAGTATTTATTTCGAGGATGATTTCACATTCACACAAAACCTTGGAGAGAACGGTCTTCCCTAGAAAGGTTAGAGTTAGAAAGAGGAATCAATCTTCGATTTCACATTCTCTGAAAGAATACTCAGTTTTGATAACAAGATATATTAGAGACCGCACGCATCCAGCGAGATTTGATGTCGAACGTCAGCGATAGCGACATTGTACCTTATCACGCTTCCGCTGAGAGTATACAATGTTACTATCGCTGACGTTTGACGTCAAATCCCGCTGGATGCGCGCGGTCTCTATTGATTGGTGGTATTCGACTTGATTCATCAGTTCCCTCCCCCTTTTCCTTTAAATTGTTTCTTTAAAAAAAAGATTCTTCATGAAGAGGCCGAATTGTATTCAGCTGCGTCTACATAGAAATCTATTTTTCACTTTTCATTTTTCACTCGTGAAATTATTCACCTGTCACCCTTGAAAGAGCATGAATACCATGAAAAATTAATGGTGAAAAATAAATGTCTATGTGAGAATGTTTTATGGAAAATAATACAATACATGCCAATATTGTGATATGCTGCAAAATGCATTTGTATGTTGTACTGAGATATAAAAAAATGTTAGTAACTGGACAATCTGTTGTCTGAAATATTGGAGTATGATGTTCATATTGTGAGTACATTTTTATTGAGTGTAATTTATTTAGCGTGTATATGTCTACGATTAAGGATAACCTTTAACCAATTCACATGTTAGAATTTAGCATGACAATGCTCAAAGTTTATTATGGGGCAGGCTGTACAGCGCTGTGTTGTTTAGAAGCTGCCATAAAAAAGAGAATGACTTATTTTAAACAGTGTAAAAAATTGTTTTCATCAAAGATATATGAGAGTGACTTGTTTGAGTTTCTTTTTTGTTTGTTTCCTACATGGTAAGCTAGCAATCATAATGTCACACAACACCGTCTGAAAGAGTTAAAACCGTCATTGCTTATAAGACTTTGACTGAAATTTTCATTTTGGTTTATACTTTTGTGTAGCTTTACTTATTGCAAGTATTGGTATAGCAATATGGAAATTCTATGAAAGATTTTGTCTAGGAAAAACCAAAGAATATTGTCATTTACACATTGATTTATATTTTCATTTGTTGTTCATTATGTTGTTTCACCAGAGATAGAAGTTAATTTCTTGCTTGGCATTATCCTCAATTTTAAAAAAAAGTTTTTATAAAGTGTTTAAGTGGTATGTAGTAGTAATTAATAAAAGACCTTAATTGGTTTTGTGCATTAATCATTTTTTTGTCGAAAAAAGTATGAAAGACAGACATATATTCTTGGGGCACCAAAAATGTTAATCACTAACGAAATGAAATAAAGAGAGGTTATCCAAAAAATGTTGGTAGCCTTTAACTCCTTATTGCCTAGCCTTTGGATTGCAGCAGACCTTGACCACATGCTCTTGTTCCTTCCTTCAGTTCCACTAGTAATACAGAAGATCCTTGAGGAATGCAACCAACTTCCACACATTACACTTGGCCAAACCAGCATTTCACATTTCTGAGTTTTTGGTAAATCATAAGGTGGGTTTGGTTGTTTCCAGTCTAGCAACAAATGAGGAAAATTTCCATTGCTTTCTGTCAGACATTACTTTGCCTGTGAACTGTACTTGTTCTATTCCTTTTTTGGGGGAAAGTCCTTAATAAGAAAATGATTTTACTTTTTTTGGAGTAATTGTATTTTAGATTCAATTGTAGGTGTGACAGTATTGCTTTTGCAGTAAATATAATATATTTATTAAGCGCATTCCCAGGCCCAATGGCTAGCTCAATGCATTTTACTATATACTATTACCCCAAAAGGCAATGATGAAACACATATTTTTTAAGAGTGTACAAGGAATCAGCCCGGTAAGCGATTACCCATTTACATAGACATTCACTTCCACGGAGACACATGTGTACATTCAGAGTAAACAAGGATTTAGCTGGTTAAGCAATTAACCTTGGTAAATTTTACAAAGCCTACAAGTGGGTCTGGGTGGATAGAGGAAATGTTTATAAATTTTCTTTCCTTAGGAAAATAGGAGGAGTCTACAATGGATTTGAACCTGAGACCTTTTGTTCCTGAGTACTGTAGCTTACCACTAGACCACAATAAAGTAAAAATGTCCTGATACACAGTAATGGTTATGATAAAATCTATTCTTTGTTGATAAATTTGTTTTTATGTTTAATGTTATAAATATTGTAATTTGGTGTAGATGTTTAAGCGTCACAAGTTGAAACTCTTTTTGAGTCTTTAGATTTATTTACGCCTTGAAAATGCTTGAAAGCTTCTTGTAGACTTTTGTTTTCTGGTGAATATAAGTTTATGACACTAATTGTTGAAACAACCGTTCTGTCATGCTGTTATAAAATGTTGATTTTTGGGGGAAAAGTTTGTTACTTTTGCATTAAAAGAAAACAATTCCAAGTTGCTAATAAACAACCTGAATATCGTATCAATTGCTGGTCTTAAATTTTTCTTGTGTTTTCTCAAATCATATTCCTGCCTTACAGTATACTTGTTAATAATTTCAAAAGCCTTATTCTTTTTGTCACTCTTTTTGGGGCCAGATCCTTGAAAGCATTGTGTATGGTAGATAAGTAAATTATATAAGACAAATTTAGGGAATTGTCCTTATGTTTGTTTGTATTTTAGACCCAAAAAAATCAACAAAAAATGACTTAGGCATTTATCTTATGATAAGAAATAAACCTGATTTCTGAGGCACTCTTGGGAGATAACAATTTCATATTATGATTTAGAGGTAAACACCAACTAAAAATAAATAAGCTCTCCCCAGGGACCGGCTTCTTGGGACAATATTTTTGTACAATAACATTGTATAGAGAGGGAAACATTAACCTTTAGTGCTATAAAGGTTCATAAAGGTTTTTGAGATGAAGACTGGTTTGTGAAACACCGACTTCCAACAATGTTTAATTCTCAATTAATTCACTGGTAGAAAAAAAATTAAATCTCATGACCAATACCATATTGGGCCCATCAGTCAAAGAAAGAAACAAACAAATCACAGGTCCACTAAAGGTGAATTTGACCAACCAATCAACCGATACAAATTTATGCAAGCAGCTGATCATGACGTCATAGTGAACCAATAAAAACACTGTCTCCCAATAAGTACAAGCTATTTTTAGTAAACCACATACGATTTCGTTTATTCAGACACGCGTCGCGATGGACAAACATTCTGACACTCTAACAATGGAGGTGCAAAAAATGGTATCGGTTCAACAAGTTTAAAGAATTGTCAGGGGCTGCGGGACTCTCGTCCACCCCTATACAGCACATGATTTACGTCATATGAGTCAGGTGCGTAGCGAGGGGGACATTGGGGAATGTCCCTCCCCCATTTGAGATCCAAATACTCTAAATTTGCACGAAGTTTAACTTATCTCAAACATTTCGGCCATTGCTTTATTAATATGCTGTTAAATAGTCTTAAACTTAGTTTTGTTCTTTGTATGACAAAAACTTGATCTTCTTTTAAAAAGGTCATTGTAATGGGACATTATTTAAAACTGTTTCAACTCAGGTCTATCAGCGGGAGTCTCTTGCTATAGAAATATCTGTCTTTACTGTGTATCCCCTATTTAGTTAAAATATCGATGCACTTAAATAAAAAAGTTACTCTTCATGATAATCCGGCATTGATGACCAGACGTTGTCAGATGCGCAGGTTGATTTCAAAGACAATTGTAATACGTCACCGGCGCCTGTGGCAACTTGTTATATTGAGCGTCAATCCCTGAATGATACAAAGGCCAGGTTGTTGCCACATTTATAGGGATTAGTCTATTGTCTAAATAGTATGAGTAGGGGTTCACACTGCTTGGACGAAATTGATATTGTCGAAATAAGAAAAGGGACGGGTTTCTCTTTTTTAGACAAGAAAATACTATCGTGCAAGAGAGCACTTCCATCTTTTAATATATTTGTATTTGTTTTCAAACTTGATCTCTGTCAACCAAAATCTCTAGCCGCAAAAAAACAAATGCTCAACTACTTGTAATTTGAAAACACCCGACAAGGTAAACTTTTAACCTTTGTCAAATACTTCTAGTTAGGATGTCACACGACTTCATGTTTTCAAAACTTATAAAAAAGCATGAGAGTCTTCACGTTTGAAAAAAAATGTTGAACCAGGAAAATAAAATTTCAGAGGGTCGATAGACTCAGTGGAGAATGATTATAGTTTTAATCAGATTTCCAGACCTATTTTGTCCATGATTCATTAGAATGACCGATTTTCTCCCATCCACAGTTTGTGAATATTATGCACATCTTGATTGTCAAGACTTTGTGGTCAGTGACTGTATGGAGTGTGCTACCTACCTCCCTCAGAGAGACAGAGTGAGTACACCAAATTACTCTAACGAGGACTTAGAAGTAATGAAGTTAGATGTCAGGAGTTGGAGGATTTTTACAGGAGACAGAGATGGGGAGACGGATTTGACTGACTCTCTAGCCTTAGGGGTATGGCTTCTTTTCTGTTTACATAGTACTGAAGTCTTCTGCAAAGGCAAAAGTAAACTGTTAGATATGGCTTTTTGGGCTTGTCTTGTAGCATACTTGTCTGATGCCATATATGTTACACTAGCAGTATATATAACAGTAGGTATAATAAACCCCTCTTCCTGAGCTGGTGAATTCCTGATAGATAAAATAAAAAGTCTGATTTTACCATGCTTTTAAACAGCTCTTATCTGAAAATGAAACAAAAAATCTAAATATCACTGATATCATTATAAATAACAATCTTACATCTTCTAAATTGTGTTTCTTTTGTTTCATGCATTAAGTTTGCTACCTTTACGATTTTACAAAAGATTGTTGGTATTTCCCGTTTTCACATAAAGTTTTACGCTAATTCAAAATGATGTAGAATGAAAGAAAAAACCTGAGATTGTTTTCATGTGCCACAATTAGCCTGTATTGTAGTATACTTGTCTGATGCCATAACAATATATATAGCGCTTAAATGACCTTTTTGAGTCGATAGTGCTGTAAAACCTTACCAAAAAAACAAAAAACTAATAAGAATCGTCAAAAGATAAAAGATTGTTGTTTAAATTGGTATAACACATGTTAAGGTTGGGATTTTCCATATATCATTATGAACTGTGTAAAAACATGGGAAATTTGACTTTTTATGCTATCTATCAAAAATCCATCAGCTCAGTTAAGGGTGTTTATAATACAAGTAGGTACTATAGATTGAATAGTTGAAGTAATTTAAATGTTGTATTTGCACCCTTTATTTTATTCTTTCTGTTGTTGTTCTGCTTGGAATAAGGGGGTATGTTATTTGCAATATTATTAATTATTATGTTGAGATTTACTTTGGATCTAGGGCAGGAAATGTCCCTTTAAAATCTATTGTCTTATTTAGGAAACAAATTTAAAAAAATTCAACCATGCTATAATTATGAAATTTTTTTTAACAAGATGTTGTATACAATGTTTTTATGAAAATGGCCCGCTGAATATAAATTAAGCATCATAATTTAATCTTTTGTGTTTTTATTGAAAGTTCCTTGATTTGCCACTTTTTTACTATAAAAGTCACTAAAACTAAAGAGCGTAGTTGAAGTGCTTTTGAGATTTTTCCAACCAAATGTTTTTTCACATCCTGAAATCTTTAGGGTAATTGCACCTTTTTGGTGGGTATTCATTTTAAACTAATTCTAACATACCTCCCTACTTGGAAACACCTGTTGTTAAAAAATAATACGAGGACAATGATGTCCTTCATTGGTCTCTGAACGACTGACGGCAAAAGACTATAAATTTGGCCCCACATGGTGACATCTCAAAGTCACATAAGAATATTAATTTGTGTGTTTAAAAAAATTGATTTTTAGGTTGTTTGCATGTTTTTGATGATAAGTGTACTGAACATCTTAAGTTACAAAAATGAGTTGGCAAAAAAATATTGCTATTCATGGTGTTAAAACAGTTCACTCATAAATATGTATCATATTTTCTTAAATCTTATTCATATTTTGATTTTAGCTTTTTTGCATGTTTTTTATCTGCTCAGGGAATAAATAATTATAAATCCATAATAATGAAAAAAGATAATATGTCACAAAAACGACAGTTTTGTTCCCACCTATTTTAGACAAGTGCATTGTGTGTTTAGTTTTCTTTTACGTTTATTTAGATTCTGACTATTTACATTGATCCACACCAATTTCAAGTTCAATTCTCTTTCTCCTTAAATTTATTGTTTCAACTTTATTTAAATTTTAATACAAAGTTGTGTGTTAACTTAGCTTACAAATCTTGGTTTCAAATATTTCATAATACTGAACTGTGTGAATATTTGTTACATGTCATTTTTTTTGGAAAAAGATTGCGTTACAAGGGTTTTTGATTCTGTTGAAAATTAATGGAGCTATTATAGTCTATATTTACAATTTTCATTTTTGATGTTTTTCAAATTTCACTACTTTATTTCTAACCAATAAAAAGTATTTCTTCTAGTGTCTTTAGTGTATGTTGGCTGTGTGTATACCAAGTTTCATTAACCTAGTTCAAAGTTTAGGTAGTCTCAAAAATCAAGTTTCATATTCTCTTTCTTTTAAGTCACATTGTACTTTTCTATACAATGACTTTAGTTTTCCAGTATCTCCTATTTACAGGCTTTGAGAAACTTGCATTACTTATGTCATACAATTTTTTAAGAAGTTCAGCTCCTTTTAAAATTGTCTTTTGTCTTTCTAAAAGAATATCTGCAAAATACCTAAAATGCACAATATGAAAACACCCATAACTTCCTTATTTTTTGACATACAAGAAAATTAACATAACACTGTTCTCAGCTCAGCAAGTTCTTTCCGGTGCAATGGGTAAGCGTATATCTATTAATTTTCATTCTTGTACTTAATAACAGAGTAAATTCTGAGGTCAGTTAGCTTTTACCCTCTGGGGGAAGGGACGCCCCAGAAAATACAAGCTCGGGAGTGTTAAGCCTTGAGTAATGCATGATCAGTCCCCTTGGTTTGCTCTCGACCAAGTTGACATCGTCTGAGTTGATAGCGGGCGAACTAAACAAAAAATAAATAGCAACTTTGGATGATATTTTTGTTTTTTAACAAATTGTTGAATAGATATGTTTTGTATACAAATTGTGGCTGTAAAGATTGTTTTAAAGCCTGAACAATTCCTTCATATTTAAGGACTTGTGAATTGACATTATGGTTATGTTTACTTTTGAAGGACTTTGTTCTTGGTCAAGCCCATTACGTATCAAAATAGACTTCTGAATTTTCTGTTTCTTTTGTCACAATTCAATGAAACACATTAACTCATTAGAATTAGCCCAGATTGAAATTGTTTCCATTAATGTTCTAAAAGAATAGACAGAAAACCAACATCAGTTATGCCTAAGGGTTGCTGCTTAGAAAAGAGAACCTACAGGATGCTATATGTTCTTTAGGCTTAGATTATTTTGAGTCTTTAATTTTTAATTTCCATCCAATCTGTGAGCACCTTAAATTAGCAGCAGAGGCTTATATAAAGAAGAGGATTTCGTGATAGCTCTTCAAACAATGAGTGATATTCATGAGTTGATAGAGCCAGTACATTGAGGGCATGGCTGCCACTTCTCCGGTAGGTACCGGATTTCCGGATTCAAAATATGCTCAAAAAATGATTTCCG
>JAUUEB010072184.1:0-15670 GCA_032362205.1 Clione limacina | reverse complement strand
ATGTCTTCCGGTAAAAGGAAACCCCAATTATTCGAGGTGAGAATTGAATCAAAGGTCATCGGAGGAGATTTCCGATAGGAGGGTTTTTCCACCGTCTGGAACAATGCCTATTCAGTGAAATTTCTGGTGTACATTTGTTTTATTTGAATTGATTATAATGGTTTAGGTTATTAAGACGCCGGATCAATGGCTCTATTAGTTATTCATGTTGTTAGTTGTATGTTTTACTTTCAACATATTTATTGTAAGTAAGACTTTGTATATAATTATGTGTCTGTGTGATTGTCGGTGTGTGCTTTATTTTGTGATTGGATACACGCTTGATGTGTATAAGTGTAAGGTTATGTAATGTTATTTTTATTTTCATATTATCATTTCCATTGTTTGAATTGCATAATATTGGATTATGATCTAATAAACAAATTTGAATCTAAATCTTTGAAAACGGTATTGACCACGCGTGGGCTTTATTTTCTAACACCAGCTTTAAAAATCTCTAATTTTATGATACTGAATCTTATTTGTTGAACACAGTATTAATTAATCACGTGTCACAAAACATGTTTCTTTTGTATAGAGTAATTTATTTAAAAAAATGAAAGTAATATTGATTTCTTAAAATGCCTCCAAAACAGAAGAACGTATACTTTGCTAAAAACTTAATGAACCGTCGAACCTCTCTTAGAAATATAGCATAACAAATGTAATAACAGTTTCTTGCTCGTGATCAGCGTATTTGTCCCTATATTTCAAAACCAAAAATAAATAGTGGAAGATGAAAAATATACAACAAAACAATAAATGTTTGAAAAACCAGAAAATTAAGACAAACGTAACCATAAACAGGATATAAACACAAAAAGCAACCTTCAACGTCAGAAATGAAATGACAAATGTGGCTAGAAATAACCTATGATTTTCCTCAAAGAAGCTATCCTAAATCTAGAGGAAAAGAGCCAACTCGACAAAGTGGTTATAAATTCAATCAACCCGTTTGACAAGTCAAGCAGATATTATTATCACCGTAAGAAGGAAGTGTCAATGTTTATAAAGTGAAAACATGATACGAAAATATCATAAATTCCAAATGTGATCGATACCAAGGCCGAAATAAGCTGTAATAATACTGGTCGCTTTTTTCTTTCCCTTTTTACAGATCGCTTTCAGAAGTTACTCAATATTTTGAATTGTCTTTGCTTTTTAATTCAAAATAGATTACTTACATGGTTGCTCCCTGCAAATCTTTTTGACTTACTTCCTATATTAAATGCATGAAGCCAATTATTGCATTAAAAGGGGGGGGGGTATAAGAACAGAAGAAACAAACGGCTTGACAATGTGAGCATGTCCGTTTATACTGTTTTGGTTCTAATCGATTTGAGCACGCCATGGGGTTTTGCAGTACGGCTTCGGGTTTCTTTCATCATTTATATTGAACTGAATGATAAGGGCTAGTTTATCACAAATTAGTCTGGCATGCTAGCGCCACCACCGTCTTGTCAGAAATCAACCAACGCCATTATTTTGTTATTAAGCTTTCCCATTTTGTATTGACAATAAATCTTCTCATTGTTTTACAAAGCTGTTATTCAGTGTGTTTTTCTTTCTTTCTGCATTTCATTATTGGTGTGATTTCTCTTATTATACAAGCTTCAAAAACAAGTAAAAAACTAAATGGGTGCATCAAATCTGCTTCCAAAGTCACACATATTAAGAAGAAAATTTCAACTTTATTTTTGAAAATGCCTGCAAGCAGAAATTGACAAAGATCCTAGAAGACCCTTCCCATCCCCTCTTTTCAATAATTAAGTTCTCTCCCCGTAGTGGTAGCATTTGTTTCAAAACAGGAGGAGAAATATATAGAAAATCGTTTCTCCAAACAACTTTGATACTTCGAAACAATGTAAGATAAAATATCATCAGATACTGTCCACCCTTTCCTACCAAATGCTCTTCTGTTTGTGTTTATTTATAATGTATTTATCATTGTTATTATGATACATTTTATTTATACTTGCACTGTGTGTTTAAGGAATAGTGGAATAAAATCTATGTATACTATTTTAATATGTTTTCATAGTATGTTTTTATGTTGCTGCATTCAAATTTCCTTCGGTATAATAAATTATATTAGAATTGAATTGAATTGTATATCAAGAATCATGAAGCAAATTGACTTTCTCAACCAATATGACTGTTCCATGTGCTTCGATTGGTTCACAAATGTGCTTTGAATTTATGATAATAGACCGGCTACGATATTTAAATCAGGAGTTGAACTAGGTCATCGGTTCAGGACGACTTGGTTTGCTTCTTAAAACACAATTGCTTACCTGTTTATTATGAAGAAGACATATACAATCATTTTTTTTATCAACCTGAGTTCTTTGATATTTTTAACATGTTTAATGTAACTCCTGAATAGTCACTTAATTGTCCCATTGCCTAATTCCATAAAACTGTTAATGATACGCATCTTTACAAATGATATTTCAACAATAAATAAGTGAAAAGAAAATAACCTTATGAACACAATCTACAAGGCAGTTAAGAGAACAAATGAGTTCGCGTTCGAATAATCAAGAAAATAGAACAATTTTACTCAGATCCGAATCATCACAGACGCCAAGGTGATTGATTGAGGCAATTCTCTAATCTCTATTGTTAAAGTTAATGTATATCTTATACAATCGGAACGCACAATTTGAGCAAGAAGCTTTTTAAGTCGGAATGATAAAGAGCCAGTGATTTGAGCAAGCACGAGAGAAATCCATCAGCCCCTTATGTAAACGTCAAAATAATGGGATTTTCAAGGGCAAATGGTTTATAAACTGAGGAAAAAGATGTCTTATTGATCCTCTTTTTCTTTTCTAACGTCTCATAATGTGTATTGTCCAAAGTCAGCGTTGCCTTTTAGAAACAGTCGGTACTTTATTTACTTGGTTTGCCCATAGGTTTCAACCTAATTCATGAAACAGGTCATTTATTACCAGTCACCGAATACAACACTGTTTTTTTTATTTAAAAAAAAAAAATAGAAAGACTATTTATCCTAAAACGTAAACAATTTTGTTCTCTAAAATGTATAAGTTATTGTCGATGCTTTTTTTATAACATGCAAAAGTCTTAACACTGCTCTAACTTTTACAAAAATAGCAATTTATCTAGTTTGGCGACTATATAGTACAGGAAGTAAATGAAAAAAAGCAATATCCTTTAATAATATAAAAAGATATTCATTTACAGCGTGTAAACAGGGATTTCCATAAGATAGTGTTGGCCCAGAGGGACAGCAAGAGACATATCATAACGTTTGAATTGATTCATCAATGATTGCTATAAATGTTTCTGAAGAGGCGTTACCGGGTAATGAAACAGACATTGACATAACGGCTAGTTTTTTTTATCATAATTGTGAGTCATTTTAACATGAGAGGCGATGAAGTATTGTAAATACTAAGTGTAAATTCGTGACGTTATATTCAACGTTGTGAACTTTATTACGTTGTAATACCGAATGTTTAAAGGGATGGGATGTCTGAGTGTAAAACACATAAAGTTATAACCGATACACTAGGAAATACTCCATTTGAATACTGTTTAATACTTTTGTTTGTTTTGTTGTTAGTAAATTAAGCGTTTGGTCCAAGTATGATTGTATCAGTCGATAAATTGAATAAGGATATTATTGCACTAAATAATATACTACGAACGATCGTTTCGTCCTCTTCTGGAATTCAATTCACCTTGGACATTGATGATACCTTTTAAAGGTGAAAGTCTTTACTCTTTCGTTAAAATTAATAAATATGATGAAATATATTATTCTAAATTTTGCAGAAGGATTACCAAAGATCAAGAGCCAAATTGTTTAATATTTAGCTTTAACTTGAAATTTGTTTGATCGCCACAACATTATGTTGTTTTAAACTCAATACAAAATATTCAGAAAGGTAGCAAAGACCAGGGAAAGAAAAAAGACAAAAGAAAAAAACTGCTTTAGGAAAATATAATAACGCAAGATCTCGCCTGTATCCCATTAGAAGTCATCGTCCAAATCATCTTGTAAAATGTACGACTGACCAAGGAGTCTATTTATATCAATCTTGTTGGTCCCTAAAATAGGTCGAATAATTCATTAGTTGGGTTTGGATTTAGATTATTCACAATTGAACCGATTGAATTATTATCTTTCTGTTTTTTTCATTATGACGAAAACTGCTATTGCTTCATCTTTGCTCATAATTGAACTACAAAAGTGATTGTATCAAAGCGTATGACAATTCATTGACTATGTGTACAATTCTAAAAACCCATAGTAAAAAACAATAGACATTTATCCTTTTAATCTTAGAAGATATTTATCTTAATTAATACTTTCTCTTTTTGTCAATGTGAATATTTATAAATAATAGATACCATCAATAACAGTCGTACTTGCATTTAAGGCCGAGCCTTCAACTCTTTAATTGACTTCTGTATAAAGACCACTTTTGTATGAACACATTCTTTCCTATGATTATCGGTGGTTTTTATCGACAAATTTGACTCCCAACCAAAAAACAAATACATTTCCAAAAATGATGTATACCATATAACTGATAATGATCACCAGAATAATTGCAAGATATTTTTGACATTTCTAAATAGGTCACTGCAAGAAACAAATGCTCTCATCATGAAATGGACAATTTTCAAACCATATTATTTTTAACCTCTGTAATTTCTTGATGTAAAACTTCGTAATTGACAGTTTTACTTCTATAAAAAGCATAAAGAGGCGGAATATAAAAAACAATGACCAAAATCCGCACAATCAGAAACAAACAACGGTGACAGACGTAGTCAGATTTAATATGGTCCTTAAATAGAGAGATTGACAACTATTAAGATAATAATGCTCTTGTTCAAAGACGAAAATAAATCATCAAGATGGTTGCTATTAGAGAACCTCAGACTAAGAATACCTCAGTAAAGAGTAATATTTAGATAAAGACAGGTGATGCTATAAACACAACAGGAGGGGGACTTGTCGCACCACTTAGCTGCAGACAATACATAACTTAAATAATATATTAATGATAAACAGGTTAAACTATAGTTTGACGTTATGCGTCTACGACTTCTGTAATGAAACATTGTACCTTAAATGAGAACATTAAAAAAAAAGAATAAATAAAGTGATGAGTTTTCCAAACAAATACACATTAATTCAAACTTAACTGTATGGTACAACTGGTAAATAATTGCTATTGTAAGAATGAAAAAGCCAAACAAGGAAACATAATGACAGACTAATTTACCTTGCTCTCAAAAGACAAATTCAAAACTCATTCAGAAGACACAAAAATCAATGGCTATAAACAGATTTTGAGCAAATAAATGAAATGAATAAACAAAAACAATCCATAGAGATTTTTGATAAAAAAGCGAAGGTAGAGCAATAATAAGCCAGTGTCAATTATTGTTAATGACAAAGTCGGACAAAACGTTAATTGACCCGAAGAAGTTCTAGCAAGATGTTATGAATATGGTCAAAACCTTTTAAAGAATGAAGGTCAGTCAGAGGACCGCAAAGTCGAATATGACAAGCCAGAATCAGAGTCTTTTTTGGAGAATTAAGAACAGCCATCAAACAACTCAAACAAGCAAAATCGACAGACCTCGATAATATTCAAAGCGAGATAGTCAAAAACATAGTGTGGGACAAAGGCTATCCATCATCTAAAATCTGAATCAAATGAAGATAAGTTTAAATCAAAAGCCCATGTTATTGTTTCGATAGTGACACCACGAACTCTCATTGTGGCTCCAGTTAACAACTTCTACAGTGGGTACTTGAAGCTTAGACTATCATTGAGGTAACAAAATAAACACATTTGCGGTGTTTGTCAACATTTTGACTTTAACCTCAACTAAAAGTCCGCAGTTGTGGTACTTAATTTTATCCTTAAAAAATTAGTCTCGTTATTTTGAGAAACTGAATTCTATGACGTTTAATATAAAAGCTAAGCAATTAAGCCTTTCGTCATTGAAGTCAGCGAGAAAATCAAAGCCAAACTCTTGGCTTAACTCCGAATGCAAATTAACAATTTTTTGGATTACATGCATAAACAATAGAGTAATACACGATATTAAACACATTGATATCAACATTTGATGACGTTATTGAAGTTTAAAAAACATAATTGTTTGCCCTTAATGTCGCCAAACGCCGGTTACACTTGAAGCCTTTAACACAATTTCACAGCCGTATCGCGGTGACATTTGACAAGTGCTAGTGATAAAAGCGGTGTTTGACGACATCGGGTTTGAAAGGGTTTTTTCGTTAACAAATATTTTAAGTGGAAAAATTATCTTTTAAATTTTACATTGAAAGTGTAAATTGTCTTTTTAAAAAAGCTAAAAATTAAAAAGAAAGAAAGAATAGTTTTTTTTAGCTGTGAGTAAAATTTCTAAACACACGTACACACAGACACACACATATATTTGTTAATTGGGTATATTTCATTACATCCAATAGTTCTTAAATTTAAAGCAATTGATATGGTCCAGGGGTTCCTGGTAAGATACCCTTCAGCTTTTTGTTGACAATTTTAACCTGATGTATAAAAATTTCATAAACCGAATAGGACCTCCCTAGACCTCAAAAGAAGAAAGAAATTAATCTTTAATGACAAAATTAAGTGAAGAAAATTAGACATTTGAGGTATGATTATTGAACTGGTGAGAGTTAATGAAGAAACAGTCGTTATCAAAATATATCAAGCTTACGATGATAATAAAACCAGGGAGAATTAAGATATAAGGCTAAGCTCCAACCATTTCACAATTCGAGCTACCGCCTCATCTTTTGGTTTCAGGCAATGTCACTGGTGTAGGAAGATACGTTGGGTGTAAGAACTTTAAAACAATTCTGCATTTTGTAATCCAAAGGTTCATAATTTTTTGGTCAAGTTAAGTGCCGAACATCAAGGACTTTTAAACGACATGTATGTTTCTCTCAAGACAATATTATCACGGGACAGATACAGATAATATATATTGACATCATATACGTCATTCTCGACACCAAGAATTGGTGTAGAGTATATGACGCTGCTCGTTTGTCTGTGTGTCTGTGTGTCTGTGTGTGTGTATGTGGGCACGATAACACAAGAAAGATACCACTGATTGACTTCAAATCGTGTACGATGTTGTAAATCCACCCGATGAATACGCCTATTTAATTTCAGCAAGATGTTAACAATTGACATAGTTATGGAACTAAAATTAATTGCCAAAGAATGATAGAATTAAACTCGCCTGGCAGCTTTCTTCTTCCACCCGGCGAGGGCGTTCAATATCGCTGGTGCGCAACTTTATCGCGCGGTACAGTGTACTGTGTAATATTGCGCCCGCAAAACACGATCCTTAATTACTCGTTTATAGCGTATTATTGATTGCAATCCAAGCAAGAATTTAACTTTCTCAATGTTTTTCAATACACATTTTGATAAATTCATATTTTTAAGTAAAGCTGACATGGTACAATAAGGAAATGTTTTATTTTACATGGTGTCGAGTTTGTACTCTATCTGAGTACTCATGTTTTTAGTAGTTTACGTACCCTTTATCCTGTATATTGTAACAGGTTTTTGTTTGATGTTGCAACACACATTGATTAAGTGAACCCCATGCCATCATTGAAGATCTGAATAATTTGTTGAGGATATTACACACTTAGGGGGAGGGGTGCATTTAACGTTATGACTACTTTTACTATGGACATAATCAAACCTTATCTTCTCTTCCTCAGTTTTTATATGTTTTGCTCCAAAAATGCGTTTCACTACATATCTTTAATTTTGACTTAATAACGTTTGTTTTCTCAAATTAGTCTTTGGTTTAATTTTTTTAAAAGTAAAATGTAACTAGATTTAAAAAACAGTTTTTTTCGCATTTTTTCAATCACGAATATTCTTCTTATTTGTATTGATGAAATAATCATGATTATATGTTTTTGAGTGTGTTTGAAATGATACAAATTATAAGTTTTTGCTATATATTAATATTTATATTTCATAAATACATGACAAAAAGTATCTATAATACATAAAGTTCCTCAACACAATCCTAACAGGTATGCATAATGTGTATGCATTTGGTTGGATAAATATTTGTAGAGAAAATATCATATGGCAATAACTTCAATGGTAAACCGTTATCATATGCCTTTTATATCCTTAGTTATTTTTTGCATTTTTTTGGTTGCAAACATTAAATAATGAGAAATAACCTTTAACCATAGATAATTCATTGGTACCACTCACCTTCTAAAATATATCTTTGTTTGTTAATAAAAATCGTTTCAGAAGGGTAAGAGTCTGCAGATGTTTTTATAGTTATATTTAAGGATAAGCGGCTGATAGTATAGGCAACACAAAGGTCAGATAAGTAAGAAAGTTTTTTTTAAAGAGTGTGGTGATGTTATATTAATTGTTAACGTCTTTTTCACAGACATTCTAACTAATGTAATGCGCAAATGGCATACACGTTCATGAACTGCGGCTTAACTAACGCGTATGGCGGAATAAATGAACATCACATTTGAAATGTGTAAACAAAAAATGATATCATCATTTTCAATCATAGAAAGATGCCTGAGCAGATGGTAATAATAATGGTTATGTTACAAGCAGGACAGCACCTAATGTGTCAGATATGTGCACCATGCTATTATCACAAATTATTGCTGCTAAGTCACATATGTATTACAATTTTGCATGTACAACTTTTATGTCGTAGGCGGCGTTGTACAAGTTATGTAAAATCTATTTTTCCATGTTTTATTTGATTGCATAAGAACGATTTTTCTTGTGTATACTGCTGTCGAAAAGACAACGTGCAAAGATTGAAAGTTTAATGATTTTCAAGTTATAGAAACATAGATACAAGTTTCGGTTTCAAATAGAAACACTGTATTTATGTGATTTTTAACATTGTGCTAAAAAGTCACAATGAAAGATTTTAAAATGTAGACTTTGCTACGTAGTTCTTGTTGTTGTGTGCAGTTATGTTTGATGTACATTGCTTTAACAGTGTGCGCCTGGTTGTCAAATGGGCCTTCATTAGGTTACTTTAACATTTCGTTTTTGGCTTCTTTCGCCCTTTCTTAAAGTGGCACTTTTTGCCTGATCATGGTTCATTTAATAACCGGAAGCAGAATTCCAAAGCAATTTATATTTTTGTGTGAGAACTTCCTCTCAGTCTGGATTTTAGCTAACTATCACTGAAGACATATTTCACTCTCAAAGGCCAACATAACCATCCATGGTAAATTCCTTAATGCGCAAATTACCATTGTATACGGATCACTTCACTTACCTCTACTGTGAAACCAAATGCAATTAGAAATACACACGGTTCATCGACAATAAACCCAGGCAGGCTTAAGCCCAAAGCCTTGCTAGCCGATTCACATTTAAAATTATGTCACCGAGTCTAACACCCTCTTGAAAATACAACTAAGTTGTGACCAGTGGCAATACATCCACACCGATATCGCTATATTACGACTACTGTTACTTTGGATTAGCAGGTATATGTTAATGAGCTATTGTGATGAATAGAAGTATTATCATTGTATTTATAGTATGTGTGTATCCACTTGAGAGTTAGCTTCAATACACGCTTGTAAAATAAATATATATAATTATACTTAAAAACTTAAAGAAAAGGAAACAATGGTTTCAACAGTGTTTACATTCTTTTATTTTCAAATCGAAACGTACGTGAACGTAAGATTAAAAAAACGGTCGCCCACGTGTATAGTGAGCTTTCTCAAGCTCGGGAGATCGACAACACAGATATAGCCCTTAGTTGATTATATGGATGTTTCAACAGCCAAGAGTCACTATATATTACGTCCTCAAAAAAAGATGCCTGTCATCAACAACCATGTGAACAGAGAGGCATAACATAAAAATGGCGTAACATTTAAGTATATGTTACTCCATGTTTAGGCATGACCAGAAAATATAATGACATGATACAATAGCATCTACATAATATATTTAAGTCCGCCATTTGATCTAAAATGTAGTCATTCTTTTTACATTATCCCTTGACAAGTTTGCTTTACTCAATTAAACCAGTTTGATATCCTTTTTGTTTGAGACAAATGTGCATGTAGTTTATGAGTAAAATTATTTTTAAAATATTTTAAACAAGAAGATAAATACCATGGAAAATGACTCCTAGGTCGTCCTCAGTATAATTTTGTTTATATGAGACTGCAAGAGTAAAAATAAGTTGTAAGTAGGGGTGCTTCGTTTTACCGTCCGTTATGATGTAATGCTTGATCTTAATATCCACGTTATGATCTTGAGAGGTAGGCTTGTACTGATAATTGAATCAAATTAAAATGATGTCACATCAATAATACAATCCATACATTTTCAAGCTGCCATCCAGAGGCTTCTCCTACCAGCGGAATTTCAGAAAGTCACCCGAGAATCAACCGTCAATACGATGATTTTGTAATGCAAAACACGAAACCAATACTCAAATCTATTCGAAATCAAAGAATGATCTTACCTGAAACTATTCATACATTTAAGAGATGAACTCACTGAGAATCTGCATAAGAGGGAAAATGTTTTGATAACATAACAAGGTAGTAGAAGTAAATTTTTAAATGCGTATATAATCCCGTGCAAAGGGATGTAACTTCTGAGAGAATTGTCCTTGAAGAAAGAACCAAGGATACGAGAAGACGAGTACTATCAACGCGAAGTGAGAGCACGAGTATTGACACAGAACAGTGAAGAATACAACGTTTCTAAAAACTGTCTTCAAAGAACTCCATATGAATAAAATACGCTCTTTACGTGTGACAAAAATTCAGTAACTGTCGTCACATTGTAGGTCAGCACTACATACAACGTTCGTTGTGTAAGATAATTTGTTGGTATGTTCAAAGTAACTGTGATAAAAGTAACGCCTTCTAAAACTCAAACCTGTGTAATCAACTTGAATTGCAGGTGATTAGATCACCCTGCTACGTTGATATAGAGCAAAAAGAAAAAGTACGATAGTAAACATAAGGTTTGTAAGGATATGAAACAATTGATTGTTACAACTCAAATGATGATGACTTTAAATACGTTTTCTCTTATGTTCAAACAAGTTAAAATTATCAATCGTAACTTGTAATATCAAAATCAACGTGCATTTTAATCTACGGACCATCTATATACGGTTTAGCGATCTTAAACAAATAAGTCCACCATTTAAATTAAAGTAGTCTATTCAAAATAAATACAATGTCAATTTGATTAAATTATTCTCCACATACAACTTCAAGATCAAATGCAAGCCACAGCAAATACAGTGTATTGGTCACCTTGGTATGTAATAAAAAAAAAATGTGAATACAATAAGAAAACACATGTATGATCGATTACATACAGAGCATGGAACAAAAACAAATCTTGTGTTACATGCCAAGGCAAGTAAAAGAACCAAAATATATCGTTAATTTTGTGTAGGTACACTAAACAATATTGATTTTAAGAGATAAATTAATGTTTTTTTTAAAACCTTACCGATTTCATAATACAAGAAAACATTGGAAAGCCAAGAACATTTCATTTTAATACAGCACACATCGTGCTCCACTTATTAACCAAGCAGTATTAAAGGGTACCTTTTTAAGCTTTGGGTTATCGCTAAAACGGTAGATTACTTGTATACGTTGTATGTACATTCGTGTATCGGTTGTATTGCATGTTTTTTTAATTTTTGTCTAAGGACAACAGATTGATTTCTTGAATAATCGGAAAATATATATGAATGAATTAACAACTTTTCTTATCAGACGACACATTATTTAAATGATCCTGTTTCAGTGTCCATGTATATCTGTGTGCTGCCTGTTTAGTTACGCCTCTCGTTAAGGAAACACATTAAAGGTGTTTAAATCGGTCCATATACTATAAATGTCACTTTGTTTCGTTTTTAAGCTGCATTGATAATTTCAATTTCGTATATAATATATAACAAAGAAAATTAAACGCTGTGAAAGGTGAAAAAAGAAAACAATGAACAGCAAGTAAGAAGAAACACAAGAGAACAACCAGGTAAACAGTACGTCAACATAAGCTCAATGTTGAAATGTTAAAATAAAAAAAATATAAATAAAACAAAGATTAGAAGGTAAGGAACTAAGACAGAAGATACGCTCACTGGCGACCAGTGACCACAAAACATTACCTGCTTTTCCAAGGAAAAAAATAAAAACACATCCAATTGACGACGGGACGTTTTTGTTTCTTTCTTTTTTATTTGTATACATCTGTTATCGCACGAGATATTTTGCACACTTTAGTTTGAAAACAAAAGATACGCTGATTGTGAATACAAAATTTCTTGGGACCACTAGTTCTTGAATGACGTTCCTTTACATTTTCAACACTTAAAACTATACTTCCCCATGACGCACTGTACACCAACGACGATACACCTATATTGAATCTATGTAAAGAAATGTACACGTTTGGGTAAGGATTTCTTTACAAACAAAAACATGTCACAATGTACAGTCTGTTAGAAAATAAGTCAGCGTATTCAGCCTGTACAATAACGTGCTTTTTTGTATGGGATCAACAAAACATAAAGGAGTCGATCCGTCGATATAAAGGAAGGAAAAACATGCTTTATGTGACGTCTTGATTGTGTATGACATGTCTTGACATTGTATGATTCAACTTGGCTTTATGACTGGATAGACTGACTTGCAATCTCAGGGCAGGTTGGATTAATTTAAACAGTCACGAAATAGAAAAATAAAAGATATTATATTTGCTGACTTTGCACTTATGTTAAATATAATCCGTGTGCCAAAACTAAAACTAGAAAATAGAAAAAGGTCATTTAGACAGCGGAAAGAAAATAAATATATATTGCCAAATATATATTGGGCTCAGAACTAGTGTTAAACATGTTTTATCAATAATTCTAAACTAAATTTGAAATGTCTTAAAACGGTATGACAATAATACAAATTTTAACATGATGAAAATAGTATTTGTACAGTTAGGCAGTAATTGTGGAGCCCAGGTGCTTGTATCGGCATTTCATTCTCATGTTTCTGAGACTATGTTACTATAAACACATGGCGCCTTCAGAAAACTGACAGTCAGTGCCACGGTTGAAGGTAAAAGAGCCAGAGGAAGATTACGCACAAAATACCTGACAAGCCTGTGCCCTGCTAAATTTAATATGATGTGCCTACCAGCAACACATACGCGCGCAACTTTCCAACAAGAGCCACGGTTAAGTAAGTAAAGATGTCCTACCTTTTTGTATTTAAAAAAATCAGCCACGACCAATTCTTCAAACATAGTAACACGTTTAGGAAGGAAAACATAATGATGTAAAGATGACCAAAGCACAACACACCACAACGCTTTTTAATACCCGTTAATAAATAAATATACGGTTTAGTATTGCAAAATGTGTCCTCCGTAACTAGGGGCGTAACTAGGGTACACCCCCATTATCTGAGACAAAATCCAAAAATGTCTCTAGATTGCACTATATACACTTATTTAAAAAAAATGCAGACACAATTAAAAGCAGATGAGACTGAACGAAGCCGCGATCAACAAAGAATAATTAGTTGTATTTTTACAAGGGTAAATACCTGGACAACGAGCTGCGAAGAGATGCCAGCACGTATAGCATTCGATAAAACTGTATATTTTAGTACAGTGAAAGGTGAAGATGGAAAATGGTTTTCTGAAAAAAATGAGATGTACGGGATTTCACTGATTATATGATTATATGAATGGGAATCCATATTGTATTCTACATTTCTTCTTTTAGATATATGTATATCTTTAAAGGTAAACCATGCTCAAGGAAGTCCAACTTCAAAATGAGTAGATCACTAGTTTTTTTATATTCTTTAATTAGTTTTGATATCTTTAAATAATTAAAAACGAAATGAAGGTTTACTTTTTGATAAAAAAAAAAGTAAACTCAACAATTAATAATGAAAGACAAAAACACCCGAAACCAGTTTCTCCGTCTAGAAAAAATAGCTTTTCATGAGGAGTAATTTCTTTCATGACAACTGTTAGAGTATATTTGCTATTTAGTTTTATAGCAACCCCCGTACATGGTTAAGCACTCAGATGGCTGAGTTGTTAACGCCTCCCTCTGAAGCGAAGTAAGTGTGTTCTCATCCCGACCATGTCGTATAACCCTTACATATTGACGGAAAAAAGTAAACAATTTTTGATTAACAAAAATGAATGGTGGATAAATCTTGCCAAAGAGACACAAATCTGGGCCGATACAGGCAACATAGCAGGCTTTTACAAGTGCCTGAAAGAAATATACGGCCCCTCGCACCAAACCCAGAGCCCTCTACGCAGCTCTTATGGGAAAGACCTACTCTCAGACAAGGAATCAATCCTTAATCGTTGGTCAGAGCACTTCAGTACTCTTTTCAGTACAAGCCGATCCGTGCAGGAGTCAGCTCTAAACAAAATTGAGCATAAGCCACCTTTGACTGAATCGGACCAATCTCCTAGCCTAAATGCAATCAGCTTAAAACAGGAAAGACTGCTGGCATCGATGGAATCCCACCTGAGGTTTGGAAACACGTGGGCCCCGTACTACACACAACACTCCTTGAGCTTCTTGTCCTCTGATGAGAACACAGCAAGCTGCCTCAAGCTTTCAGGGATGCAGTCATCATCACACTTTACTAAATAAAACAAGGGTGTTAAGTCAGACTGTTCAAACTATCGGGGCATCACTGTTCTTTCCATAGCTGGCAAGATCCTTGCCAGAATTCTTCTTAACAGATTGGTACCATCCATTGCTTAAGACTTGCTCCCTGAAAACCAATGCGTAGTAATAGAAAGCGAAAAGTAAAAAGACTGAAAGAAAATTAGGGGGAGGGGGTGGGGGTATATTATAAAAAAAACTATTGGTCCTTTCTTGTTAATTTATAATCCACTACGACTTACTACTATAATCACTTCTACGATATGTGGATTGTAACATTGACGTGATTACTGTAACTTCAACTTTGAAGCGATAAAGTTTGCTTTGATCCTAGGGAAAGAATCATTTTACAGTGTCCTACAGTGCTGAATATATATGTGTGGAATAGATTGAATTATTTAGCTTAGTTTTAATGTCACGTCAATTTATTCCAATAAATGGAAATGCTTTGAGCAAATTGTTTGTTAGAAACTTTTTTGCCTACACATGACTTTATATATTTTTAAAAAACTGAACAAAATGTTATTAGTATTTGGCACGAATGATAAACTATTATTTGCAAGAAGTCAAATGTCATTCTTCAACAGTTCACACTTTTCATTCATATGTGATGAAATTTAAGCATAAAATGTTGGATCGAATAAAATGGCTATACCTATAACAATATTTACCACACCTTGAAAATGTTACACTGCTCCTCACAAAACGGTTCCATTTTAAGTGAAGTATTACATTTACATTCTACTTATAACAGATCACATTTCTTTTATTTACGCGTTCATTTGGATACAATGTAACAATCTAATAAGTGTTTTACGTAATAGTCGGGGGGGAATGAGAGGTTTCTCTTCACCCCCCCCCCCCCCATGACTCTACCGGACTTGAACTT
>JAUUEB010072183.1:0-24987 GCA_032362205.1 Clione limacina | reverse complement strand
TTTATTAAGGCCATCCGCCAGTTAAGGCCATTTTTTTGGTCCCAAGGGTGGCCTTAATAGAGGGATTCTACTGTATAACTCAAGTAGAATAAGAAAAGTGAATAAACAAAACTGTAAGTCATGTAGAATATGAGGGAATAAATGACTTTATTTGATCACAAGTCAACACATCATTATCTTGTCACTATTGACACACCCACCCACCCCAAAACCTAATGATAAAAAAATTGTAATAATTCATTAGCAGATCACCATTCAAATAATCTAGAGAATGTGAAAATTGCTAATATTTTTCAAGATTTAAATCAAAATAAAGCACTTGTCATAGATATCAAAATATAATTTTTTTAAATCATTTTAATTCTAGCTCAAATGAGGATGACTTTGGTGGGGAGTGAAATATATCAAACCCCAAATAAAAATACTAAGTGTATACTTTGTGGTTAGAGAAATTAACCTACAAAACTTATATGAACATTAAGTTAAAAATCTTTAAAGATTACGGGTGTATGAGCGAAATGAGCTCACTGAGATCTTACCCTCTAAACATTACTCAGGTCTTTCTCTTACCATAAGATCTTACCCTCTAAACATTACTCAGGTCTTTCTCTTAACATAAGATCTTACCCTCTTAACATTACTCAGGTCTTTCTCTTAACATAAGATCTTATCCTCTTAAAATTACTCAGGCATTTGATGATTTTTAACATAAAATTATGACAAGTGATTACTTACATTTCTTTCATTATCTTTTTAAAAAGTTTATAAAATAAGAGACTGCTGAGTCTGACAGTTAAATAAAAAACAGTTCATTAAGAAGTCTGGCAAATCACTAAAAAAAACTTTGGCAGTTTTTAATTTGTATTTAAAGAGACACAAAGTTAAGAGAGCCCAAAGGCTAATAAATATAAACAATCTACTCTCTAAAAGCAGAATTACACAGCTAGTCCTTTTAAGAAAATTGTCTTATTTTCTGTGACTTCTAAAATAACTGGAGCTGTAAAGCTGAAATTATCAAATTACCAAAGTACATAGTTTACCCTTAAATAACACATTTGGATGCATATTATCAGAGAGGAAAAAATCTCCTTTAACAATTAAAACAGAAGAAAAATATTTTGTGTGGTCATATGCTCTTATGTCGTAACAGTGACCCTGGGTCCGTAAATCTTTATAAAAATCTTATCTTCACTATTTGATGTCCAAAAAGTAGCATTTAAAGTAAATTGCGCAAATGTAAAAGTCTGAACACATCTTAACATCTTTTCTTTAAAATAAAGAATTCACCAATCAGATATTATTAAAGTTAAACAAGGAATAAATATTGACAAACTGGTTTTTGATGCCTTACAAAAAATGGATTCCATCGAATGGTACATGGATAAACAAGAAAAATTGTGTACCTAAAACAATATATAGAGAGGCTCTGTGAACCGTTCAAACAGACATGTATATTGCTATTTCTGTTGCTAGTCAATGTAACAGAGAACAAAAAAGAGAAGAAATGATTTCATGTACAAGAAAAATATAATAATAATAATTATAATAATGAATCAAATGTACAATTACAGAAATTTACAGATTTTTCAAGGGTAACGATAACATAGTAATTTTTACAACATTGATTGATCATGTACAATATAATATATTTATATATGTATATAGAATACAAATATTAACAAGATGGTTGCCTTGGCGACTTCTCTGAGTCTGTAATCTTAAATTAAAAATCGCAACAATAAAATACAAGATCAGGGAAGGTTGGCAGATAAAAAGATTTGTTTACAGGTCAGAGGTCAGGAGAGAGGAGATAGCAGGGTTATGGGGAAAGAAAAAACACTAAAGAGAACTGATATGATAGTTATATCTACATTAAGATGACAAATGTAGCTCTAGTCAATTCATGTATTCATGTATACATCTATACATGTGTTGATTGTTCAGATGTGGTCACATTGATAAAGTCTCTTCTATTTACATTAACAAACAATTGACATCCATCAACATTGAAGAAATCAAAGAAAACAATGCCAAAGGGGAATAAAATGAGGTTGACATGTTTCTGCTGCCTGGTCGAAAGAGTCATTCTGAGAGTTACCTCCCATTCTTCACAACATTTGCTGGTTTCATATCACTCAAACGTACAAAATGTGCTTTGCTTATGCACACAAGCAACACACTTAAATTCAAACAAGATACACACTTGCTCATCCTCTTACACACCACATAAATATGCTTTAAATCTATAAGCATGATATATATACTTAAACTTCTATTTACTATATATACATGTATAAGCTTACCCCACCCCACTACACACATGCTTGCAAACAACACAAATAAGCCTAACTCGTCCATACAAATCGCCCTGTATATACAAACTAATTTACATAATTTACAATAACCTCCTCACTCTATACACATCCACAAATCACTTGCACATAAAAGTAACATTCAAGAAGTAATCGTATCAATGGTCACATTTGTATCAAAGGTCACATTCATCCCTCACAACTCACTTCCCCATCTCCGCATAAACTCTTATATAAATATATATTTCAATAGATGGCTATAGCTCACTGGTGATTAAAACAAAACTAATTTATGATATAAACCACTTTTTATCATAAAAATAGGTCAGTGAATAAGAACACAACCCTACCAATATAATCAAGCTCAGGTGTACATGACTATATGGATTGTTAACTGGACTTTGATGTGGGACAATATGCATGAGGCCCTGGTTTTACTCACAGAATACATCCAGAGTCAGTGAGAAGTTACTTTTCAGAAAAAGCTAAGACATAGCTCTGCTTGGCTTTAAGAGTTTAAAAAATGTATTTTGTAATATGATTCTACGATAGGGAATAGATTTGCTGTCTTATAATTGTCAGTAGTAATAATCTCAACCAATCAGAGGGATCAGAAAATCAGGGCTCCCAGAGGCAAACTCTCAAAGGCTAAAAACGAGTAGCACACCCCTGACTAGCGCAAAGCACACCTTTGCTCATCCAAAGGGGCCCTTTGGCAGGCTCTCTCAATAATTGTTTTATTTTTAGAAATGTGTCATTTAACACTGTTTAAGCCTTTCTAAGTCTAAAAATTATTTAAAAAAAAAAATTAAATTCAGCAGAAGCCCTGCTAGCGTCCAATTGACAAAACTGTTTGGGAGCCCTAATAATATATCATCCATTCGTTTTTGTCAGTTTTAAAACAAGTGCCTATTTCTTTCATACACCCTGCATACACATTTATCTTAAATGTCAACAGCGCTCATATTCAAAGGACCACAAAAACAAAGGGACAGGATAGAGGAACCAGAAGTACAAAGACAGATTCAATGAGAGGGGTTCATGAATTGAATGTTCAGATTTTCTTCCTTTTGAATATTTTGCAATTCTAAATTCTTCAGTCAGGTGTCCCAAAAGTACATACTCATTTTTATTGGTAATATCTCCAGAATAATGACACATTGTATCCAGTCCTTTATTATCTAAAAAGCACATTCAATAACATCGAAAAGCATGTATCACAGAATTCACTGAACACCCTTAAAGTTAATGCAACATAGCATATAGGACACTACACTGGTTTGATTTTTGACAAACTTACTCAAGCAGCCAAGTACACCATTAAGGACATTTAAAAAAGAGGAAAGCAGTTGAAGCTGTTCCCAATGGTTAGAACATTGGTTCATAAGACGAGTGCTTGGATGAGTATTGAGAGTGCCTAGTGATACTTTTTTAATTCTTGTCAGTTCAAATAAACATGGCTCTTACTCATTCTTCCAGATTTTGAGGTATTAACGTGTTCAAAGTACAATTTTAATGTTATAGAATGTGCTAATTGACCAGACAATGTATATATTTTCTATGTTCATAATCTTGTATGCTTAGAAAAATATTGTGAAAAAGAAAATGGGTACTTTTGAGACACTCTGTATATAAACAATATTCTTAAGTTCTTAAAATGACACAACCATGACCCAAATTCTTAAAAAAAAACATCTTACAATATTTGGTCTAATCACTTGTATCTTTTCAGCTTTTTCACAAGGATGTTGAAGTTTTTATTCTATAGGACAGATGATGTGGTGAAGCTCGTTTTGAGTCTTGATGGAGAATTCTACTTATAATTTGTATTGGATTCAAAGAGAAGATTGTACAAACAAAGCTTCAAAAGTACTGTGGCGAAAATAATTTGCTTGCTACATCTTCTTTTTTTATACAAAATGAAATAGATGAGAGGTAAGCAAATTCATTATCAGAATATGAATATTCTGGTGACTGCAAATGAATGCCTGTCAGTAACTCCAAAAATTATTTATTTGTTATGTCCCTTGATTGAAAACTTCTAAAACAGTCAAATAAGAAAATCATGAAGATAAAGAACTCCTTTAAAATGCCTTATGTTCAGCCATTATGAAAATAATCTTGTTTTCATTGGTTAAAAGGATTATAAAATAAAACCTTTAAAAATCTGTTAAAATTATATAATATTAAGTTTCTTAAAATTATAAAATTCAATTTCTTGTTCTCGAATTTCTGAGTTGAAATTGAAAAAAATCATCTAAAAAAAGGACAGGAGGGAATCAATTCATAATAATCAACAAATAATATATCAAGAGACAGCAAGAGATTGCATCATATAAGCATGATTTTTCAACTAGGGGCATTTAATTTAGCAAAATATTTATTTCGTAAAGTTTTGATCTATTTTTTTTAGATGCAATTCAAAATCATGGTTAACCTTAGAACTGTTCTATAATATATATCTAATAATCTGTTTCTTAAACAACATTTTTTAACATACATAATATACAAAAACAGTAAAGCTATTACATGTATTAAATTAACAAAATATCATTAGACAGGTCATGTTCACTCTTGAAACCATCTCATCTTTCACAAAACTTTCTCTTACAAATAAATAAAGTTCTTGAATTCATTTTATGCTTAACTAATCAGCAATTATAAAATAGAAATAAAAATTCAACATAATAAATTACTAGTATTACAAATATACTATTTGATTTAAATAATATCCATGCTGCTATATTCTTAATTTTTGCCTCATACATGTATGGATTAGAATGCTAAAAATAACTGGCTTTAAACTTTATATTCAGAAAAAAAATATCTTTTCTTTCTGCCTGTTAAAAACTATTTTGTTTATTTCCATTTCCTCTTTAACAGTAGAGAGAAAAGTTGATATTGTCTTAAATCAAAGAAAGAAAGGGATGAAAGAAAACTAAAATGGAAGCAGAGATGTCAAATAAATAGTTTATCTATAATATACAGAGACTGATTGTAGTACAAAGCTGTTCCAGGTCAAATGTTTATGGTTTCACATGAGCAATACACAAGCTGAGAATTCTTGTCACAGAGGTAATATAAATTGTGTTGTGTAACAGTTATTTCCCTTGCTAGGTTTTGCAACATTATTGTAACATTGCATTCCAAATACAAACACATACCACTTTAACAAGAGCTAACTTTGCTAGCAAAGCTCATTCAGGGTAACTTTGAAAACTACAAATTTGAATCAGTCTACTAATTTTTCTTTTAAAAAAAATACTCCAAAACACCTTTCATAAACCAAAGAAGAATTTTACATCGGTTTTTTGTTGATTGAGTTAAGAAAAGACAAAAAAGAATAACAATTGTTCCCATTTACATCGCCCTCTTGATCCCGAATTTCTGTTATTACTCAGTTTAACAAATCAAAAAGAAAAAGCCTACATAACAATGACTTCAAACTACAAACATCGAAAATAGTCAAAAATCTTCAGTAACTGTAATGATTTGCCATACATGTCAGAAATACTGGTCGTCCCACAAGGGTTTGTCATGACAGTTTGCGCACTGTATATGGCATGTCAGGTTTCTTTTTGGTAACAATCCATAAGTCAAAGAATTTGCCGTAGGCATTTTTGAAAGCACATAATTCCGAGATAGGTAGTGTTAAAACATAGATGAGTGTATCATCTATTTAGTTCTGAACAACCCTATCCCAACAACACCAAGTCTAGTTCCTGAAAAGGATGAAAGTTTGTGAATGAGACAAAATCAAAGTGTGTATGGGTCAGCAAGTAAACTTGAACCAGCAGGATACTTGTCTCAGATGATATGATTGGATAGGAGGCCTGAACAATGGGCCAACCGCAACAAATTTAACATGTCAATTGGATAGTTTTGATCTTGTGGCACAATAAGATCTGTGAAGTCTTGCAAATATATTTTGTTGCTTACTAAAAACACAAATGTTATAATAACAGTAAAACATTAAATAGGCAGTCAGTTTGATTGCTGTAAGGAGATCTGGTTTGCGTTTTTCCCTTTATAATTGTAGCTGTAATAAGGGAAGCTGTTTCATGACAGGAGAAGAAGCGTAAAGCTTGTCATTTTTAACTGGATATTGCAGAAAATCTACACATTTCCAGCCTCATCATGGTAACTTGATGACTCTTTGATTGAGTGCTTGAAAAGTGACGTGAAAGCTTTGTCTCTTGGCATCATGCAGATTGTGACGAAGAAAGGTCTTTGTTGTTTGTTTTAACCCTGGATCTAAGTTGCTGCCCCTGTAATATCCATAAAATTCATGGTAAAATTGCAATCACTTTTGCAGCAACAGTATTCACAGGTTTGAATTCCACTATGCATATAATCTGGTTGGATGCTTGCACGGCAGCGGTACTCACTGGTCAGTTAAGTTCATTGTGTTGGTACATTTGTTATCAAGTCCAACGAAAAGCAGCATTCCACTGAAAACATGTACCGCATATATCAGTAACTCCATTGTGAATTAAATATTAACTCCACTGAAGACCGGTAATCCTTTGCAAACGAGGTCCACATTGGTGACCTGAGACAGAGAGTAGAATGAGGCTGCCTTTGGATATGCAGTTTAGCTTGCACTGACAATACTCATAATCTGTTTGTGTTGGGGTTGCATGATCAGGATAGCTCTCATGCGCTGCAGTGTCAGTGATCATGTGACGTCACTGAATGTCTTTAACAGAAAACACTGCTTGTCTTCCCGGGTGTGTACTTGGCACACTTCCAGACTAGCTGGACGAGTTTCTCAGATTATCACAACTGAATTGTTTATGGGTCGAAGAAAGCCAAGAGGTCATCACTTGTGTGTTGGTTTTGGCCAGTTTCTCCTGAGGCATCTGGTGGGCCGAGGTAGGCTGTCAACAGCTCCATATCACTGAGGTTATCAGTCAACAGCTGAAACAAAAAACACAAATAATAATGAAATACTTGTCTTAGTAAGATGGCAGAGACTAAACAGTTATGGAAAATTAAAAACAAATGAATGAATGGTTAAGATGAATAAGTAAATAGGTAACTGTTTTCCACTTTTAAGTTGTTTACAGTAAAGTGAAAAGATTAATGAGAAAGTAAGCATAAAGACTTAATTTTTAATGACCATTATTAGAAATGTACTGTACTTTACTGTAAAATTGAATCCCTATTAAAAATTAAAAGAATTGCTGGTCATAAATATGTTTACAGAATCAATTTTCTTAATGCAAGATATTTAAATCTGCTTTTAATTCACTTGTAGTTATCATGAAAAATTCAAGTTTAATTACAAAAAAAAGGATATAAGATTATTCATATTTGCTTGTTAATAAATGTTAATAAGGATGGTAGTCATCAACTATATTAACAAAATAGGTTAGTAGTAAATATTTACAGTAAAATCTGGACAATATGAATGAGGTTCCAATTTTTCCCTTATTTGTTTAAGTAATTCATATGCAAACAATCGATAATTCGATACCCCTTGGTCGGTCCTTTACAGTCATATTATCCAGATTCTACTGTAGCTTATTAGTGTTTGTAATCTAAAAAAGAACAAAAAATTCAATTACATCTTTCATTATGCGTTCTCTGTCCCCAATGCTCACCTCAAGCCCTTGGGCTGCACTACTATCACCATTAATAATTGCTGTAGGGTCAAAGTTTAAATCACCAAGCCCCTGGCAATCTGTTGGTAAAGAACTAGTGATACTGTTGTTATTACTGACGGATGATGACATGCCGTTGGTATTGTTACTCATACTAGTGTTACTCATACTGGTGGGGGGCGCACTGTTGCATGTGGTATTGGGGATGGAGAGCGGATTATTGCTGCTGTTATGATTGCCAGGAGATGGATGTGAGAGATTACTGAGGCTGCCATTTAGTGGGTGGGGCTGTGATGAGGGTCGAGGGGCCATGTGATTGTTGCTCGGAGATCTGATTGGGCAATGCTGCAAGCCTTGACTCATAGGATCACCTGATATAAAAAAAGAGTAAAGAAAATTTGTTATAAATCAAAAAAGAATGAAGTTATATATATCAGGCAAACAATCATTTAAAGGTAATGATTTTAACGAAACAAGCTCAAAATTTGCTTAAAGATAAAAAATATAAACACTTGTTAATTTTTGTAAATAAATATGCACCAAAATTTAAAAAATATTACAAGTTATCAAGGAATTCAAAACAGTATTTTAACAACATAACAAACTTTGAACTCGTCTGTAGGTTGACCTCTAGGCACTCTCTTACAAATTACTTATTCAGAAAAGAAGCTCATATTCTTGTATTTTAAGTATGTATGTGGCCTGAGAGTAAATTAATCTTTTTGTTTTAGATTCATGAGTCTAGTTAGAATGTGTTTTTCTCTTCTCTTAATTCACAACCGTATAGAAAAGCAAACTCCTGATAATATACTTAAATAAATCAACATCTCTCTTTTAAGATTGAAGAATTGAGATGGAAAAAGTACCTGGTGTGCTGGGAGCAGGGAGGTTATAGGGTGAGGCTACCGGTCCAGCATCCCAATTCATCATGGTAGGGAGCTGCATCGAGGATGGCGACATGGCCTTCATCCAACTGCTGTTCTGGCAGGACTCTGTGTTACCTGAACAAGAGGAGAGGCAAGACTCAACTATTAAAAATGGAATTAGTAAACTGACAATACTTTAACTCTGTAATGCTAATTGCCCATTTCAAATATTTCTGAACTTCCTTGATCAACAAACAATTGAACATTCTGTGCATCCTTCGGGTCAATTTTTTTTATAAATACTCAATGTTAACAAGGAACTCATCAATATTTGAAATGTGCAATTCTTAGTTAAGTTAATATTCAAATGGATAGCAAAATAGCAATGCTGTCTTAGAATATCAAACAAATAAGTTTATCAGTCACTTAACTGAAGTCCTAGGTTGTCAAAAAAGTAAACATCTACCTCAACTACCATACCTGACCCTGGATGTTACCTCAGTCATATGGCGACACACCTACTTGGGCACTGCCTGACCCATCAATATTGTCATCGAACTGCATTTTTACATTCAATATTGGTTTGATTTTTATGTACTTGAATGCATACAAAGGTATAATCCATAGCATTCAGAGATATATTATTATAGTTATGATTCATTAAGTGGACAATCTGAACACATCCCACAAAATACTCACCACTATCCTCCTCTTTAACCAGAGATTTGATGGGTACAGGTTTCCAACTTGCTGTCTGATTAATTGTCACTTCTTCAAACTGCTGGTTGGTCATGTTGGTTAAGATACCCCAGATATACTGATCTATTTCCAAACCTTCTAACAACGCTGATTTACTGAAATGGAGAAACAAGGTGTTGAATATATAAACACATAAACATGGACTAAATACAGATATATATTTTTGATTTTTGTTTGCACCTAATGTAAGATATGGAATGATCCCTGGTTACCCTGTGATGTTAAACAAATATATCATATTAAAGTATAGTTTGCTTTACACTATCATAATTTGATGACAATCACAAAAGAGTTCAAAAAGAGAAAAAAAATGCTTAGTACTAGACTAGATAACTAAGATTTAAAAGTTTAAAAAAAAAAGAGAAATGCAATATCTTTCTGTCAACACAGCGAATTGATTACCACACTGACCAAATTGTTTATATTTAGTCATGTTCTTTTTATCAATTTTTTCTTCTACATTATCTAAAAGAATGATGTTATTGCACTTACTTGCAGACCGGACACTTCCACAAGCCTTTGTCACAGTTAAGTTGCAAATAAGATTGGAGATCAAAACACTGTATATGTTTACAGTCATGCCCCCGTGCTGGGAGTGTGATTCTGCGACACGTAATGGGGCACTTGAGGGGGACTTTGATTGCTGTTTGTTCAACACCATCTTCTCCATTGACAGCATTGTTGGGAGGGACGTTGGAGAAATTTCTTTTGACTGTAGAGGACAAAGAAAATAAGAAAATTATAATCATGAAAAAGGGTTAAAACATTTCAGTTGTAATTAAGAGGGGGTGAGACAACAAAACAATTAAAAAACATGTGTTACATATACAACATCCTTTAAAGGTTAAGAGAGATGAAGCTTAAGTTAAATAATGAATATCCCTTTAAACAAAGAAGTTACTATTTATGAGGAATGGCAAAGGCAGTACAGAATATAAATAGAATACTCAGACCTTTACCCTTCTTTTAAAAAAACGAATACAAATTCAAAGATGAATTCATACAGTAAACTAAGTAGATTATTAGAATACAGACTTAAAGAGAGCAGTCTTATTACACAAAATTAGTTGTTCCATTATCAATGTAAAATATTATGGATTTTTAAAATAATTTAGTTCTCTTCATTTTATCAAATATTCTGACTTACTTTTTGTGATACAATTTTCTGCTGGTAGGAGTCTCTTGCGTAACAATCCCTGAAGGACTGATCTGATGCTGGGCCGGTGGACTAGTTGGAGAACAAACAGATGTGACTGTGGACAAAAAGAGAGAAAAAAAACTGATGAGTCATTGTACTAAATGAAACATTTGAGAAATTAATTCAAACATCAAAGCATTACTTATCACAAATATATCATGGATATTTAAAGTCTAGCAGTGCACAGACTTTACAACACAAGAGATATATAGATATCATTTCATCATGGATAAATTTCACTGCCCCTATCTTACTTTCCTAATTTCAACACTAAATTGCACCATGCACAAGTGTGAGCTTATACACAACCAGTGTACCACTGCTTATCCTTTTTAAATGGGAAGGCAGTAGTACTATCAAAAACATGGGTCAGTAATTGTAGCTACAAGTGTATTATCAATCTCCCTCTGTCTTGGTGAGTGTCAAACACTTCAGCCAGAGAATAACTCTAAGAGTTACTACTACACTGGTGTTGCATTGAAAAAAGGATAACCTGACAATTTTAACATGTATCAAATGTAAATGTCTCTATGAAATGCAGACTAAAACTGAAATAAGTCTGTATTTCAGACTAATAAATATATTAATAAAGAACAAAAAAAGATCTGCAGTAAGTTTATTGTTTTGATATAATGAATTTCTGGATTATCGATGTTAGACTGCAGTTTAAGAGCTAAGAACCAAACTTACACAGCAGCAGGCAGTGACAGTGATCTGGATGGTGTTGCGTCCCGCCTGACACACGTCTTTGAGGTATAATGGTTTGTGGCTTGATTTGTTGTCTCCCCTCTCAATATTTAGTGGGGTAGCATTTACACTGACCGTCACAGAGGCCGGCCAGTTGGTGCTCATCTGACGGTCTTCGTGATGGAAGCATTTCAGTTGTAACTCGAGGTCTGATCTGTAGGTAAGCGTACTGTAAACTGTATCTCTTAGCTGGAACACATGATTACTGACTGCTAGGTTGTGTTCCAGTCTAAAGGGAGATAACACCATACCATCCCGCACTGGGAACGTTAACCTCAACTCATCTGGATCTGTGAACAATGAAGATAACAAAAATATGAAATGACATACACATGACCAGAAGAAAGTAAAAGGAAAGTACACAAGTGATTTAAATTTTTTTTGTTTATTTGATATGTTTTTTTTTTTTTTTTTTTTTTTTTTTACATATTATTCTTTCTAATTTATCATAAAGAATATGCAATAAAAATCAAATGTCTCCAGAAATGTATTTGAATTCCCATCAAAAGTTTTAGACTTGCTTAAATATATATGAAATAGTTTTTGGTACACTAAACTTTTATTGTGGATACCCCAGGTTTCATCCCTTTAAGGTTAGTGTTCCTACAAGTATTTCATGCAAGTAGCTGTAGCCATAATTGTTTGCACTTTAAATTTTAGGATGTCTTAATCTGGTTTAACAATATAAATATATATAAATGTTAAAAAATAAAGGACAACCATAAAAACTTATTATTTGCTCGCAACATCTTTAACAACCCTAATCTTTTCAGCATCAATCCTGACACATTAGACAGCACGTTTCTTTGAAACTTATCTAAGATCAGGTCTTCTTCTTTTAAAAAAAATGAAGAAAATTATTTACAATTTTAATTAGCAAACAAATATTACTTCTGTCTTTTAGCCTTAAAAAAAATTAAACCAAGTGAGTGACTTACTTGGTTTGACCATAGGTTTCACATCTGGAGGATATGATGGTTTGATGTCTGGTGGATAGCCCTTTGACATGTCTTCATATTTCACTGGGTATCCTGGCACAGAACCTGGTGTGATGGGGGGAGTTGGGTTGCCAGGGATAGGGGAGTGAGGGAAACTGTTGGGCTGGGGAACCTGAGAAGAAAATATCAGATATTGGTTCATTAAATATCTTCTATCATTTAGAGAAGTACTTTAACTTCAATCTCTTACTGATTGATTAGTACGTAGTTCTTTAAACAACAAAGTAAAATGACAAGAATATACACTTGGTGGATGTATTTGTCAACGCAATTCTCAGACAAAGTAAGGTACTACAAGATTACTCATCAAGTAATTCTTTAAAAATCTCTTTAATGTGGAACTAGAAACTTTAATATATAGTAAAAATCAATGTGTCAAATATGACTAATTATTACGATAGACTGTTATGGTAAAACATTTTTGATCAGGCAAGGATTGTGCACACATGATAGAGGTAACAAACACATGACTTACTGTCTGGCCGGGATAAGGTGTGTGTGTGTAGTTAGGTGCTGGCCCTGGTTGTCTTTGAGGATGTCCACCAGGGTGTGGTGGACCATATTGGCCTTGGGCCATGTACGGATGTTGGCCATTAGGATATGGAGAAGGCCCACCAGGTCTCATGCCTGGCATGGGTCCCTGAGGCATGCCATAGGTCGGTGATGGCAGTGGCTGTTGGCTTGGTGGATATCCTGGTTTGCCAGGGTACTGTTGGTGGTGAGGGCCGGGGTAAGGCCCATGAGGTCCAGGCCCGCCTGGCACAAACTGTACGATGAAAGGAATTTAAAAACAAATGATGAATAAATAAAAATAAAATCTTAACATCAATATCAATTTACAATACATTCTATTGTATGTATAAGTTAATTTTACGTATACTACTCATCTTTAGTTAGTTTGTTTCGTCTCTTACAAATTCAGATTCTCCATTTCGTACCACCATTACATTTAAAAACTAATTTAACTGTGTGCATACTTTTCTTTTCTTTTCATTTTTACACTTTTTGACATGGCTCCCTTTTTAACAAATTTTGTTAAAAAATAGCAACTTCTTTTTACCATTGATTTATGATGACAGTAGTGTTAGAAGGGTTTGGATTCCGTTGAAAGTTAAAGGAGTCATAGTTTATACGAGTCCCCTTTATAAACACTCATAAAAATATGCCATGTACTTACTTCCATTTGGTTATTTGCATACATTGGCCTCTTCATGTAAGGGTTCGGGTAGGGCGATGGTCGTCTTGCATACATAGGCCCCATCTGTGACTTCATAGGTCCTGGGGCAGGACAGGGACCACCTTGCATTGGCATAGGTGGGCCAGGGTGTCTCTGACCCATACCTGGAGGGTATTGGCCCCCATACGGGTGCTGACCTGGTGGCATCTGTTGGGAGACAAAGAATAATAGTATTAAAAAAAAGGAATTAAAAAAAATGTATTTAAAAAATAATGCCACTTCAGTATGTTCATGTGCTGTGTTACAACATTTTTAGCTCAAGATTTATTCAATCCATTTTCTCCACAGCTTTTTGAAATTGCATGCATATAAAGCATTCTCAAACTGAGTTCACAGAACACAACTGATAAAAGTCTGCATCGAACCTAAGTTAAGAGAGTATATTTCAAAACAAAAAATGCATGTCCAAAATGTCTTTAATCCCACATAGTCTATTATTCCTGGTGAATACACATTTGTACAATCATTGATTTAAAATTATCTATGTTCCCATTACATATGTCTGGCAAAGTTAATGAATCATAATGATTGTTATGAAGCTCACCTGCATGCCTGGTGCGTACTGGTTGTTCATGTTCATATGCATATTAATATTCATTTGTTGCTGGTTTTGCTGTTCTTGTTGCTGAATTGCTACCATACTGGCAGTGGCTGTTGCTGTAGCTGTTGCAGTTGCTGCTGCAGCGACATATGCTGCTGCTGAAAGAGCTCCTGGTGGTGCTGTGTAGTCATTAGGGCCAGCGGCTGACATAGGATTAGGAGGCTGGTTAGATCCAGGAGTGTTAGGGGTTGGAGGATAACCACTGAAACAAGAAAACATGCAAATACTGTTATTTAAAACTTTGATAGAAATGGGTCTGGGGTGTTGTAGACAAAGGGAGCCTATTCTATAAATAACTGAGAACTTTGGGCTGCAATGAAGTCAGTTAATTTCAGATTTGACAAAACCAAACTTTTGTTTGGCTGTATCAAACTAGAATAGGACCAAGTATTATACACTAACAACTTGATACAAATCAAAACCTAGAAATATATCACACAAAGGTTCATAGCTTCAATGCGGAGGGAGAAATGTTACCACATAATATACCAATCACAGCAATGTCTTTTGACAATGACAAAATATTAATATTTTTTAATATTTAAAAAAAAATCAGGCATATACAATAATTTTTTCACAAGACTACAGATGGTTTTGGGTAACACTCCAAAATCAGGAAATAAATAGATATTGTATATGGAAAGTAATCTGCGATACTAAAATTTCTAATATAGACCTAAAATTCTGGAATTATACAAGTTTAGCTCCATTCATATCATATGAACTATGCAGAACTGAACATTTCTCTATTGAGAAACCTTATCTTATTTCCGTTATATTTGTATAATTAGTGTGTTCGACACACTGAAGTAAAGTGTAAACTGTAAATTCTACTAATGATTTATAATTCACACGCTAGTGTGGCAACCCTAAGTTTGTGAAGTTTGTAGTGGCCAATTAAAAAAATGGCATTAAGCATGCAATTATTAGAAAATATATATGAAAGTATAATATTGACTTACTTATACGGTGTCATTCCCTGTGGGTTAAAGCCAGGTTTGTTCATAGGATTGTATCCCTGAGGTTGTTGCTGATGTTGTCCTGAAGCTCCAGTCATGGTAGTGTTGGAAAATCCTGGCGTGTTGTGATTGAAAGGACCACTCTGGGTTGTGTGTACTGGGAAAATTGTTGTGACCACATTCAACTGAGTCTGTCCTTGGTTTGGTGCTCCCCATCCTGAGTTTGGGTCTCCACTGTAAACACAAGAAAAACAAAATTTAACAATTATGACTTTGTTAACAATATGTAAAAAAAAATATGATTATATAATAAATATAACAGATGACTTTATTAAATGATAGACAATTGGTGTTTTTTTTACTGAGGACAGAAGATTTAGATTTTAGATAGAAAACATGAAATCTTAATCTTGATTATTGTGAAAGAAAGGGAAGAAAATGTTTTTAAAAGAATAGTGAAGGAAGGGACCAGTTATAGAAACAATAATATAGACTCAATATCTATAAATATAAATTTTTTAAATACTGACAATATACTTTTGTGACACAAGCCTGACATTAACATGTCTGAACTGATTATAACTTGTCACTCAATTAATAACAGGAAAATAGAACACAAAGAAGCATCACATACACAACCATGTCAAGATATCCAAAGTTTCGAGAAATATCCCTCCTAACAAAGACCCAAAAAGCGTGAATAAGCAGAGTGTGAATAAGCTGAGTTGTCGGAACCGGTCTGTTTCATCTGAGTTGTTTCGGAAATACATTAGTCATCTAAACCCCACATTTATTCTAAACAAAGATTTCGAAAGTCGTAGGTTTGTGATTCCTATGTTGTAATCAATCAGACCATACACTTGTCAATCGCCCGCGCACAATCTCATCGAACGAACGACATACGTTTAAAATAATTGCACAATAATACCTAATTATCATATTGATGCAATAGGCAAAAAAACGTAAACACAGTGGACATGTGCGTCTATCGGGACAGTAGGGCAATCCCCGCAGATGTAGGGGGCGTAGAAGTGTGGGTGTCCGCATCATCGCCCAATCGTATTGTAGATCGACGTAGTAGAATTTAGATAATAACGCGATATAGAACACAAAGGGAACTGCCGTCATCATTCGTTTTCAGAATATCATTTTACACAATCTATAAATTATACTTATATAATAACTTTAAAAATATATACTTTTGGGACGTTTCAATTACAAGCACGTGTTTCTAATTTGACTATGACGTACACCTCACTTCGGACGAAAATAAGATGATGTTTATCTCATATTAGTGACATTTACTTGAGATAAAACTCACAACTAGGAATAGTGCTGGCTTTTAAATAACCGTGTCTATTCTTAGATTTTAAATAACCGTGTCTATTCTTAGATCATTCGTCTTCATTCAAGGGAACTAAAGTCTTGACCGCAAGATGACGATAGCGGGATAGTGTGAGCTTCAACTTAACATCTTCGTTAAGTAAACCCATAGCATCGTCTATCAATTATTAGTTGAATCCGGGTACGATATGGTAAACAATTTGAGACATTATACATTGTTGCCACAGAAATTTGAAAGCCCTTAATTACTGAGAGCTGTTTTCAGAATATATGCCTGCTGAGGGCTGTTTAAGAAACCCTTACTGAGAACTGTTTTTAAAGACCTTTTGATGAGGGCTGTTTTAAGAATAACCCTTACTGAGGGCTGTTTGAAGAAGACACTTACTGAGGGCTGTTGAACGTGGCAACCATGAAATTATATACACTTTTTTTGCTAAAATTTTCTCACTCAGTTTGATTTTATAAGAGGAATTTAAAGTATTCTGAGAATGATGTGTTAGAATTCAAGAGTGCACATGACATACAAATAGTATGCGACAGACTAGGATTGTCTAGACGACACAAGAGCAAAAAATAGCATCGACCTAAAATGGCTATGGTGGTCTCAAGGCATCAATTGCTACAACAAACCGTTTTTAAGTGCAGATTGGTGAAATGAAGTCGGTGACCAGTAAATGACCACATTCTGATTAATTAGTTAGGGGACTGAGGAACGTAAAAACAAGGACAACTAGGAGGGGCGGGATCCTAAACTTCCCTAAACTCTAATATAGATAAAGAGTTAATTGTGCTGACGGAAAGAAAATAACACCCAAAACTTCATTAAATCACATTTACTGTTGGCATCAACCAACCACACAATATGGCGTTGGCAGTTTTCATTATTCACTTACAAGAGGATAAAATGTGTTATACGTACAGCAAATTACAGTCGAGATTTAGGACTGTGGAAATGTAAGGTGAAACTGCAAAACTCTGCCATCTAGCATAGAGAGGTTATCTCGAGGCCAACGTGAAGGAGACTCGCCAGACGGTCACACGGGAGTTTGGGTCAAAGATGGTTATGTAACACCTGCCTGTTCCCATCTGACCACAGTCGTGAACTTGCACTTAGAGCCCTAGTCATCTTATCAACAAGACACGACTGCTTATATTTTTGCTAACTAAGTCATACTTTATGACAGGACTACTTGACAGGACTACTTGACAGTTTGAATGAAATTTGTAAACATTTATTTTAACATGCCTCGGGCATAACGTGTGAAAGTAAAATTAGAGAACCATCACAGTAAATGTAAACAAAGTAAAAATCATAAAAAGATAAGCGGATTAAAAAACAAAACAAAATCTAAAAAAAACAAAAAAATAAGCGGTAGATATCAGATACACTCGTCTTGGCGGACACTTTAGGACAAGTGGCCATATTCAATTACTCGTCACGGAACTAGGGTGGCCTGCTTATAAGTTTAACCTTATTTGAAACGATATTATCACACGTAAAAGGTGTTTTATGATAGTGTTTTGATAAAGGGGGCATAGCATTAACACAGTCAAGTAAACATTATGTTCAACACCTTATCCTATTCATTAAGGCCTAATTTATGGCAAAGAGGCGCAAAGCGCGACGACAGGAAACAGCAATCATTTTTTAGTGAAGGTAATAAGCAGACGTCATAATTAGGAATGACACGAGGTGACATTAACGTCTGGTGCAGAACACGATGAATGAGTCGAGGGGTGACAGGCCGGGCTAATATTGTGCCCCATCAAAACACATGTACACCATGTCAGCAACCCACTCATTTGTTGTCATTAACAACAACGAAGCGTTACGAGGGGAAGTCGAGTTAACAAAGTAAAAGACCTGACTATACCATACCACACACAAAAGTATTTAAAGTATGTATCAATGTTTAGGGACGACAAAAAAATACAAATGTTTTAAATAATCAAATTCGTCAGGCGCGTAGCCAAGGGGTCATGGGCGGATGTCCCCGCTTTTGAGATCAAATATGCTTAAAATGTGTACCATTTATAACTAATTTTCAAAGATTTCTGCCGCAGGTTGTCCCCCATTTTTTCTAAATACTGGCTAAGCGCCTGCGTTTTGTTAGTATAATTTGTTATTCCTTACACCGCGGTAAACATCACACAAATCCATATCGCATTAAAAAAACATGAAAGTTGAGGATATGGAAGCCAGTTAATAAATAACACGTATGTTTTATGAACGCACAAATGTGAGTAGAATACGTATAAAGTACGTGTTGAAACAACAGCGCAATAGCGCACAGCTGTTGACACACTCTGAATACATCAATTTTAGACACAAAGCTTCGACAACTCGGTATCTGATAAAGCCTAGATTCATGCTGATTTATTTATTTCAAAAAACTGTCGCTTTATTGTGTATTCAATAACCAAGCTGAGAAGATTAATGATAACGTTATTGTGATTGATGCTTAGATCTATATACCTAATATATATATATATACACATTTTGAATTGTCAACACTCTCAACATTTATGTGAAGTCAAGGTCTTCTACATAATAATATTATTTAGGGGGAAAATAACCCACAAACACTGAAAGAAAGGTTGCGCTCTCGCAAAAGAATAATGCTATATGATAGACTGGCCCCACAATAACTCCATGATCAAGAACCCAGCAAACATATGACATTGGTCAGATAACAACCCGGACCTCTTGCATACCACTCTAGGCCGTACCACTTTAAAAACTTAAGACAGGGCGTAGAATGCATCAAAGAAGCAACCTCGTGAATATCGTATTGACCTGAGCTGGGACAATTGACCATAGCTAAATGTCTACCAGTTGCATTAATTCTAGGATGTTATACGACATAATTTGAAACTGATCGTATTTGAACCCACTATCGGCCACCTTCTGTCCCGACCACCTCCTGCTCAGATCACCTGCTTGGTCCCAATGCATTATCTAAGGACAAAAAACTAAGATTGTCTCAACATAGGGATTATATTTTTATGATGGAAGAGAAGAGGGAGTCGGCTTAAGAAGGTCTAAAACAATATTGTCACTTATAACTTAAGACTGTGCATATATCAAACAACTAATCAATATCTTGCATTGCAAGCTGCTGCCATTGTCATCATCGTCGTTTACAAGCACACTTATATTTTAAAAATCACCACGTCTTTTCTACATCACATTGGCACGTGCAAGTGTTAAGTTTCTCCTGTACTAGAATAAACAAACACCAGATGACACCACACGAGCCCAATGTCTTGATTGGTCGATGGATGAGACACTGATCCACTACCTGATTGGTCGATACGACAGCAAACAATCCACACTTTTCTCATCCTTTTTTAATCATTACTTTGCACAATATCTTATCAAGTTTCTATCTGATTTCCTTTATTTTTTCCCTGCATTAAGGGGAGGTCAGCGGATGTGTGTGTTTGTTCTTTTTCTTGGTTAACCGTTTTCTCCTGATGCAGCATATTTACTCTAGCTCATCGTGATATCCGATATTGATCATTTGTTACAGTTGTAGAACGTGGCCATCTTACTTCTAAGGGAGGCCATTAACAGATTGATTGTCTCCAAGCTCGGTCACATGTTACAAAGAACACCATATACCATGTTATCAAACAGAAAATGTCACATTTTATGATTTAAAAACATTATGATTTATCTCTTATTCTGCATGGTTTAAAAAATATTAAAATCGGTTCATTTCTCGTAGAAAACTACTTTTAGAGTGTATAGTCACCGACCATTGAATGTTTAAAGACCATCGTATGATATATTTATTATACTGGTTTTTAATTTAAGGCAACCCAGGGTAGCCTATAATGGTTGGTTTATTTTAATTTTAAGTGTATATATTTCTTTGTTTATACATATATTGTGAGTCTATGCTATTGTTTGTACGGTTATCAAGTTTAAAAAAATATATTTTAAGCTAAAAGAGTGTGAAGAACGAAAATATTGAAATAGATTTGAGATATGAATATATACCACTACCACACATAGAACAATTTGTAGACGCTATTGTACATTGCTTACTCTCTTAATTTAAAAGACTTATGTTTTCTGGTTCATCGATAAGCCATTAACACACGCCTACGTATACGGGCTTGTTTTTTAATGTAAATCTAAATAGTTTTCAATCAGAAATGTAGATTTTGCGCAATGATAATGATAACTGTCAAAAAATCCTAATGGCTATCATTTAACTAGGTGACTAGGTGGTATCATATTGCATGCAACAGTTGGTGGTGGCGTTTTTACACCCTAAACACTAAGCGTAACATTTTGTGAGGCTCGTCAAAGCAAATTACCATATCATAAGTTGTTGCTATCAATTACCAACTGCACGCTCACCTAGATGTGCGCGATAAAATTAGGTGCTGCGCATGTCTCGTAGTCGTCAGAGACGACATCCGTGTCAGATTGACAACATGAATAAATTAGAGATGACGTGCAGAATTAATGGTGCAACCTATATTATTATATTATCTGTTCGTAATGCGAACGAGGAATGTCAGATGTAAATGAACAAATTGACCTTGGGAACATTTCCAAGAGTTTCGATGGCGACAAGCCACCAAACGTGTTCAATGTGTCTTATAAAGTGTGTTCGCAATGTCGGAAAAATGAGATCACATACTTTGAAACAATGTGGAAGGGAGGAGGTGCACAAAGGTCTTCAGAACGTACGTCGAGTTGATGGTTTGAAATACACCAAAAGCGAGCCGTTTAGACGATTGTGATCATTTTAACAGGTATTATATCCGACATAGCAATTCTTTCAACACATAATCAACCATAACATGAACTAAAATAACTTAACCTGGTAATCTAAAATAGTCACCGATTTATGTAAGTCGAGGTGGATCAAATTAACTTTTAACTAACAACTACTAACCAATGTAATTGCGTCTTTGTTGCCCTTCTATCTTCAGACACGCCCACACAGACAGACAATAATTGTAAAATGGATTTATCTTATAGAAATATATATCAAAATTATGAGAAAATGAATATCTCAAAGATGATCAGATAAAAGAGGTTGTCATTGTATATTGATATTGATGAAGGCAATCTGACATTATTGATTTTTCAGTCAGTGAGAGCGGCCGTGAAAAACGTTAATTATTAATACAATGTGTCTGGATAAAGCAAGTAGCTACGATGAGACAGACTGGAATCATGGGAGCAGAAAACGATAAATATACACAAGAAAATATAACGTGATGTAATTAACACATCGTGAACAACGACTGTAATTTCATAAGCTTGACATTAACGATTACATAAGCTGAAACTCTAACCTCAATACTGGTTACTGTTTGGCCTTTAAATATAATTAAGTTAGCCTCTTTAATAAAAAAAAATAAAAGTTTACAACATGATGTTAGCAAATTAAGTTAACTTCAACATGTGCGTTATTTGCAATGCTAATAAAGAGATGTAATTGCATTTATGCAAACTCTTAACAAGCCCGTGTGGCATTTGGACACTGTAATTATAAAGATGTTTAGAATATACTTCAGAGTTGAATTCTGAACTTAATCAAGAGTTGACAAACTGCCAGGCAATAATTATCATAGTTAAGACTGTAATAAAGATGTTGACATCAAACGGAAAACATACATTACAACAAACTACGTTCATACAATTCATGTTGAAAACTCAAACATTGTTGGCAATATCTAATTGTTGTCACCATGTACAACGATAATTCGGGTTACAGTTCAGTGTCAAGATAGGAAAAAATCAATGAACAGCAGCAACAAGGTTTTCGTTCCTGGTTTCATGTGACGTCAACTATTTTCATCTCGTCACCAACGACATCCTTTGGACGTAGGAAAAATACCCTGTTTTCTAACTCTATAACAAACATAGTCCCCCTCCCCTCCTTCTTTAATCTTTTAGTCTTTCACTCAATTACACCCATCGTAAGATATAAGCCCAGCATCTGACCCGCGGTGTGATGAGGGTTAGGGGCTGTGACGTCACTAGAACAAATCAATTGATAATTTGATTGAGACCATCAAGGGAGCGAACGGCGACTAGCCCAACTGGAAGCTAATCGTTGTTATGGCCCTAGGGGCAGAATAGAAAGAGAGGCCCCAAAGCAGGCGTCACATGATGAGTGATAAATGGCGGAAATAAGAGGTGAGACCAGAGGATACGTCAACATATTATGACAATTTTCTTGAATGGAGGGGAAAATTATATGAAATATACCCAACACTCTAATACAACCTTATGCATAATGCATGTATGAAGGATTTTAACATAAAAGACTGTGAGAGTGACCTCAAGACTGGTGACAATGAAAAGTGTAAAATCAAAACAAAACGAGTTTAAACTGAAAAAAATTGTGAAAATAACACATAGAAAAAAAATAAAAATACGAATCAGTGAGCACCCGCTCATATATGTAAGTAATAAAAAGACCTACATGAGACAAGTAACCGATATCAGCCATGAGTGCACTAATGCCATGCATAATAGCAAAGATCAATAAACAAAACGATTCCGGTACTTAACCAACCACCAATGGGGAATCGTTCTCTACAACTGCTAATCTGATGCCCCACATTCAACCGCAGTTTCTATCAAGATGTTCATAAAAAGCTCTCCATTCATACATGATATTATACACTCTGGTGCCCAACCTCTCTCCCACTTTCGCTCAATATAATCATATTTTGTTAAGTCAATATTCCCGGGGACATCTTTACACAAATCTTTGATCAATTTCATAAGACGATAAACGGAGTTTTTGGTACCTAATGGGTTTTTTTAAATAAAAGAATGACAAAATAAATAATTACTGCATTATATAGGAAATTCCTCAAAGTCAAATAATGTCATACTTTTAAATATTTCATTCATATTCTCGTTATAATAAGTAGTTCGTGACAAGGTCAAATCAAGGTGGAACAAATAGTGTATCATAACTGACATAAGTTATGGCAACACGCCACTTCTGGAAACTGCTCTAAATTTCAAATATATCTTCTAAAATATGTTGAAAAAAAAACTTTTCTGATAATATCCCCCCCCCCCCCCCAACCCTAGCTGACAAGGTATGGAATTGCTGAACACCTGCAGCGCACTAAATTCTTGAAGGAAAACGAAGCATAGACGCTGATTGATTTGATTGCATAGGAGAGATTCAATCTCAACTAGCGACATCAGGATTAAGAGTTATCATCTTGTCTGTGTCCGGCACTTCCACTAGGCAGTATTTGTCTGGCCACGTATTTGCTCTCTCTGCTCATCCTATTTTCATATCCGACCAGGTTGTTGTTTGTTTACATGTCCCTATTGTCCCTAGTTTCGATCTGGGCTTCCCATCTCTGGTCTCCCAATGTTTCCTTAGACCCCGTGTCATTGTTAGCACTTTCGCCCTGTTAAAAACGGACGAACCAACATTGGCGTTGTTTTAATACATTATGTCCTCTCCTCCTCCTCGCCTTCTCTTTTTAAAACTTATGACATAACGTGAATTTAACAGTTTAAATTTTGCTGCAACAGAGCTGACTCGATAATGATAAAAGTCAAATAAAAAAAAGAACATTCTTTCAACATCTTGAAAAATAATACATGAATATTTTATCTGTTTACAAATAAGACACGGTAAAATTAAATAAGAAAATAGAAATGATAGAATTTTAGAATGAAAGAAAGAAGAAAGAGAAAAAAGATGACCTTGAATATTGACTAAGCAGACTCCTGCCTCAAGGGGACAGGTGCTCTAGATATCAGTAAACACAGGTGTAGTATGGTTCTGACACCATTTGACACAATTGTTAGCCAAGAACTAGAACACCAAAAATCGACGCGTGCGCCGGTAAACGATTTGTACTATAACACCCGACACTCTCGAAGAAAATGTTTTTGAATGATGATGCGGATTCCCGGGTGCGACGTCACAGTATCACACTTTCTTTGTGTTGGTTAAATGGCGGCTGATAGAGAATATACGACACTGACGTTTTTTCAACACCATGTTTTTGTTTTCTGATGCGATAGGATAGGTATATAGGCACATTCCTATTTTTAGAAGATTATGTGGTATTTGCTTACGTCGACACAAAGAAAGCGATTTTTTCCACTAAGCCAAACGCCTACAACCAGCGTCTTGTTGACCCCGAATACTTGTTAGAATCGTCCCGTAAAACCTTTGTTTTATGCCATGTACTTGATTCCTAACTAAGTAGGTGACCTGGCAGCCAATAAGGCACAGATAAAGGCCCGTTTATACATAGCGCGACATTGCGACAGCGACAGCGACATTTGAGCAATTTGCCGTTCAAATATAGCGCGACACGTACGATGAAAACCGTCGGCGGCA